>VZTZ01050734.1:697643-788033 GCA_013400955.1 Drymodes brunneopygia
AAGAGTACTTGAATACTTGAAACTATTCTGCAGTTTTAACACCTCTTTTTAAATTTTTGCTGTTTTTTGCCTGACGATGCCAGCAGGGAGTTTTCTGAATCATGCCGTATGCTGATCCCTGCCTTACCAGTTTACACTGTGAAGTTTGCCCCGTGCAAGGCAGGCGTTGGGGATGTTTCATAAATCCGGTGTTTCGGAGCACGGACGTGATATTTCATTGCAAAGGCTATGCATCTTGTATCGTCTGTACTAATAAAAAGAGGTACCACTCTTTGTAAATACGACTTCTGTGCCTTCAATCGATCAAACCTTAAACAAACCGACCGGCCGTGCCCCTGGCGGGAGGGCTGGGCCGACGCAGGAAGTGGCGGCTGTGGCCCCGCCCGCGCGGGGCTGGCTTGGCGGCCCCGTGGCGGGGCAGGGGAAGGGGCGGAGCCGCGTCATGGCCGCCGGGCGCCTCCCGCCGGGAGCGCTCACTCTCAAGCAGGTACGGGCGGGCGGGGGCTCTGGGGCATGCTACGTCCTGTAGAAACGGTGGGGAACTCGGTGGGTGTCCAAATATCCCTCGAAGCAAAGCCGCCGAGGGTGCGGCTTGCAGCTCTGCCCTAGGGCGGCGGGCAGACTTCCCTCTCTCCTTGTCAGTTCCTGAGGCGGCAGCAGGTCCTTCAGTTGTACCGCAAGATCCTGCGGGCTATCCGGGAGGTCCCTGCTGAGCAGGATCGCCGCTACTTAAAGGACTGGGCCAGGGAGGAGTTCAGGAGAAATAAGAATGCTACAGAAGAGGTGAGGATCGGGAACCCGCTGGTCTGGTCGCCCGTGCTCGGGAATGGTCACTGCGCTGTCCTGTCCCGTATCTCGGGGGTTTGTTTTGTAGGTGTCGCTTCCAATCTGGTGAGACTACTGCTACTATTTCCTCATTAATGCGAAGAAATAATCCAGCATCTCTAAATATTATCCCCCTTCATAGCGGTAGTAATGTTCCCAAATTTCCAGAGAATAATCTGGAATTAAAAACCAGAAAAAACATACTCTCCTTACTCAAATCACAGATCAGGAAACCTGTATTGAGTAATATGGTAACTAACATAAACTTAGTAATGGTTAAGCTTTTTATAGCTTTTTATTTTTAGCTTTCATTTCACCTATATTCAAGCAGAATACAATCGAATGGGATGGTTTGAGATATGAAGCAAGTGCAAAATGCAGAAACCTTCACGTTTCTTGTATGTCTCCTGTCCTCTGCTTCCAAGTTTGTTCCCTTTTCTAGCCATGGCCCAAGGAATTGGTGGCTGAATTATGCAGACAAAGCCTTGGAGTCCTTATAAAATGTTGAGAGCAACTAGCATCTGTTCTGTAAAATCCATCTCCATAATGCCCATGTGCTGTTCTCACTACTGGCTTGCAAAGGCAGTACACGCAGAGGCATAAAGAAAACATTATTAGGAGTTTGAGTCCTGTTAAAAACTGAGTTTTAAAGCCAAGCCACAACCAAGTACATCACTAAGGAACTGGAAAAAATTACCCATTTTTTTACCATCTCAGAGACAGTAGTGTTGTGTCAGATAAAGAAGTAGATGACAGTAGTGCCAGTAAGAATTGTATGTATTTTGATGCATTAAAAGTCTGTGCTTGTGTAAAACCTGTGCTGTGTACGGATGTACAGTTCACTAGGTTCCATTCTCTTTTACAGGATGCAATCAGGATGATGATTACTCAAGGCAACATGCAACTTCAGGAACTTCAGAGAACACTTAAACTGGCAAAATCCTGATCTTAATTTTGTTGACAGTTGGATTTTCATCTGCTGTAAATATGCACAGTGTTTTTTCCAGAATGTGGTTATAATGGCAGCTTTGCTGGCAACCTGGTAATATTTGAAGGAGGAATCTACCAGAGTGGGGGGTTGGTGTTTTCCCCTTTCCCATCCACCTCTCAGTTTGGCTAGCCTCAGAAGTGGAAATCACTTGGACACAAAAGACTTTAAAGAACTGCATGGATGATGTAGCATGTGCTGCAGGAAAATCAGAAAGCACCGAAAATTACAACAGCTGTGTTAATGCCAGTGAAATGGAAAATAAATATATGCCAGGTTATTTTGTCTGCTTTTTACTGTGGTAACTGAGTTGTAATATTCACAATAACAGCTCTTCATGTACCATGCCAAGGATTTTCACCAAAACTTGTGATTAAAAAAAGAAATTGGGATAAATAAATTGGCCCAGAACAAACATCTTCTTAATGTTTTGTGTGTAGATGTTGATTATCAGTAGTAGCTGAATAAAACTTAAAAGGGGAGGTCTCTGTATATGAAAATGGGAGATTTTAGCCCCAGAGATGTTTATTACCAAGTACCTCCAAACTAGTATTTAAAAGTCAATATATAAAGAAGAATTACAGGTAGAAAATACTAACTGCAAATATTGTGGTTTGTTTATTCAAATGTTATACTATTCCACTTGTAATTGTTAGCTTGCAACTGTTCTCACTCTCCTTGAGCCGCAGTGTATCTTTTTCTTTTCTCCATATAATTTAAAAACGCCTGGATGAGCTGGGGAGTTTCTCCACGTAACTGGACAGGCAGCAGTAGATAGATGCCTATTTTAGGTTGTGATTCCAAGACATGCAGGAACTCTTCCCTCTCCCACTCTGCTATTGTAGTTCCCTTAGGGAACACTCCTGCTTTCCAAGGTGGTTTTCTGCAGAGTTGCTGAGCTGGACAGGCGGCCAGCAAATCCAGTAAATAGGTATCACCACTGGCACCAGGGAAAGGTCAGGACAGAATTCCAGGCTATAGGAAGAATGACAGACCCCAGATGGGAGCTTTAATCAGTGAAAAATATATATGTAAAAATGCTTCGTTAAAAATTTACCTTTTGTTAACATTTTCTGGCAGAACACACTTGGCAGAACATTTGTGTGTTGGGAATTTATTTTTCATGTTAAGAGGAAGTGCTGCATAGAAAGGGATTTTGACTGAACAAGCCATAACCAATGTTGGCTGTTACCACAGCAGCCCTCCCTTCCCCTTAAGCCAGTGCTTGGATTTGTGTTCCTTAATCAGGAGGCTTTACCCTGCTGCCTCCTCATGGTGCTTTCCTTTTGGAGGCTGGAGCCTGCATTACTCATTTGACTCCCAGTTTGTACGTTTCCAGGTTGTGGGCACATAATCCAGAGCTAGGATTGACAGGCAGGGCCCTGGACAGATGCTGACCTCTTGAGTGCTGCTGCCCTTCACCTCCACTGCTCTGTGGGCTTGCCAAGATAAAGCTGCCAGTCAGAAGCCTTAAGGAGTCCAAGTACAGCCTGCGAGGGTAAGTAAATTTACCTACAGAGGAAAGTAGGTAGATCACACGTGTTTTTATAAAGTCCTTCACAGTTTTGAAGAAGGAAGGAGTATAGAAAGGAATTAGCAGAAAATGCTTCCCTTTCTTTTACCATAAACTCCTTGGCTTCAGAGAACCTCTAAAATCAGTAACCTGCAGCCAGGTTACTGCCTTAAATTGGTAATTCCTTGGATTTACTTAAATTACTTGGACCTATGACTTTGGTAGTGTGGTCTGTATGGAAAGTAGAGGAGCTAAAGCCAGAGCCTCTCCCTTGAGCTTCAGCAAGCTCAGGAGCGTGTGTGTGATCTGTGCACAACTCAGCCCTGTGCTTGTAACTCCTGAAATGGGAACCTGCACCAACCAACAGACAGCACTCAGTCCCTGCAGCCTCCCTCGGCACAGATGGCAGACTCGGCTTCCATGTTTTATAACCACAAACAAAAAGCTTAGAAGCTGAAGTCCAATCTTCTGCTCCCTGTTCTGAGTCAAGTAAGGGGACTGTGTCAGTCTTCTCTGGCTAGAAAACGTTACACCACATATTTCTGAGCAACACTCACTTTAATTGCTTGGCAAACATCAACTTCATCCACGTGATACAAAACTTCAATAGCATGCTTCTGCATTCTACTGTAGCTTAAACAAAACTGTAAACATACCAAAGTGGCTATATTAGACTACAGAAGTCAGAGCAATAAAACTAGTATTTCCATAGCTGCAGATAAACTTCTTTTGTCATGATAGTGCATTAATAGGAACTTAAAAATGCATGACTTTTTTTGCTTTATACATCTGCTAAGAAGACAAAAGTTTAATTACTAATTAGTGAATGGTGCTCTTCAACACTGTAAAGTATTTTGTATTGATTTTAGAGCTCCTTAGTACAGAAAAAAAGTATTTTTCTCCTTGGCATAACAGTACCATCCTGTGTTGGAACTGATTTTGAACAGTTGTTCGATCATGATCTCATAAGTAAACTTACTTTTCTAACAGAATCTGATGGAGCCTTCTCAGAGGTGTAAGGAGGAAACCCTGAAAGGGTACAGATGCACTGAGTTACAGTGCCTTGAGATTATTTGGAGTCTGTCAGCATGGACAACTTTGGTCAATGAAAGTTCTGATTTTATAACAAAACACACCAATAAAACCTTTAAAATGTTGACTTCTGTTTTGTGGGTGTGTTCATCCTAAAACCTGTAGACTCACCAGGGCCTGGTCTCCTTTTTAGGGACAGAAGGAGAAAAAACAGAGAGACGAATCATTCAGAGAACAAAGGCAGACAGTCTGGACAAGGTGCCCGGGAAAAAATCCTGACTGCAGAAAAAGAAACATTTAAATACAGGGAGCCAAGCTTTCACCTCCTTAGATGAAGGACTTTTTCAAACTTCTTCAGTAGTAGACAATTCAGCCATTTCCTGCTTGAAGGAAAAGAGATTTCTATAAAAATCACACCTAACAAATAGACCACGGTTACAGTAAAATACTTGCCATCCATGCCTTAAATAGAAGTTCTCAGTCAGATTACTGGAGAACAGCCCCAACGACAGTGAACTATAAGGAGCTCTGCAACCACACCACCATTAAAAAAAAAAAGGCAAATCTGATTTAGCACTTGTTTTAACAATGGAAAATCAAGAGAAAATCCAAGTGGTAGCTGAAGCCTCTGTACCTAATAGGATGAGTTGTCTTAGCATCTCCCTCCACGGTTGCCTGTCCTCTCCCAGCTAGAAGCCTGCATCTGTCACCTACCTGGGCTTGTAATTGAAGTGGGCTCTTTAGCTTCTCTCTACTGACTAGAGAGAGGCCCTGAGAGTATCTGAAATACGATCAATAGCCCTTCATCACTAAGTAATTCTGTCAAAAGCTTTCAAACATCCTGGATTTATTTCAGTACTGGTATCACAACATGTTTACATGTAGCATACAGTGGAACCCTCTAGCCTGTGTCCTGTGCGGAAGTAAGGGAATTCCCTTTTCAGAAAGCAGTTTTGGTTACTAATGCAGTTTGGTTTTAAGCAGCATCTGGAAACTGAGAGTGCAATATTAAAAGACTGTTGGAAATAACAAAGAAAGGATCTAATCTGCAGCATCTCTTTGTTATCAATGTATTTTGCATATGAACTCCCCTCAGTTACAGTTTCCAAAGTTATTTCTACTCCTGAAATAGAGTGTTTTGTTTTGATGTAACAGGCACTACAAATATCTATCAATATTCCAAATTCCCATACAGCAGGTTCCAAAACAAGTCCTGTTGCTTGGCTACCTGCCTGGCAGGTGCTAGCTCTCTTTCTGCACCTTAGTCCTTAACTTGCTGAGCTCCTCTTCTAAGCATTTGATGTGCTCCTTGAGCGCAGCTTTGTCTTGCTGCGCTCTCTGGTTCGCTTGGCACCGGGCTTCATCTATCTTGCGCTCATACCACTTCTCCATCTGTGTGGAGACGGCCTCGAAGAAGTACTGGGTGATCTCCAGAGCCTGGGAGGTGTCTCTGAGCGGCGGGGCAGGAGGGGCTGCGGGCTGCTGCTCCTGGCCCTGCTGTGCCCCAGCGTGGTGCAGAGCTTTGTGCCTTGACTGCCCACTTTTGCTGGACTTTTTTGTCTGAGTTCCTTTGTCAATGAAGTAGCTGCTCTGTGGTTCAGTCTTTGCAGGTTCAGTCAATGGCTGCAAAGCAGCTTGAACTTTAACGTGTCTTAATTTGGAACCCGAAAGCTCACAGGAGGGCAGCTCCTGCTGGAACCTGTGGAATGTGCTGGCACTCACAGCTTTGTCCTTTGGCCTGACATCTTGAGCTGGGACAGAAGGAGAAACTGGTCCACCAGCCACTACCTGTTGCTCTGTACCTATAGAATAAATTATAGACAATATATTAAGAAAAGCCCTGGGCATTTATTTTAGCATTTAAAAGTCTTCATTTGATGAATGATGTGGTTTTGTGTGTACCTTGTACAGGCTTGTATTAGTTTATCACATCTTCATAGTCAGGTGATGTAATAGAAAGTCATTAAAAGAGAAAAGCTGGCCCAGGCAGGGAGGTGCTGCATTGCAGCTGTGTGGCTACAGATGGACAACAGGCAAAGGACATAAATATTAGGCAAAAAAATATTCAGTGTGACGGTGGTGAGGCACTGGCACAGGTTGCTCAGAGAAGTTGTGCATGCCCCATCCTCAGATGTGTGCAAGGCCAGGCTGAATGTGGCTCTGAGCAACCTGGTCTAGTGGAAAGTGTCCCTACCCATGGCAGGGGGATTGGAATGAGATGATCTTTAGGGTCCCTTCCAACCCAAACCATTCTGTGATTTCATCAGAAGGACACGTAACAAGTATCAGTCTAAACTTCCAAAGCAGGTTAAGTCTGCTGATAATTATGAACTCCCTGCTGCTACAAAACTTGCAGTCCCAGTAATTTTGGAAAGGTCACACATTTCTATGCTTTTGAATTGTTCTAATGCAGAATAGCTCACACTCAAGCACCACAAGATCTCTTACATGCCTTTCTAGTTTGATGGGGCATCCATGTCTGTTCACTTAGCATAGTGTTTAGGGGACATATACATTGTATTTTACAGAAGCCAGGGCTCTGATAGCATTCTACTTGGCTGTGGAAACCTGGCCGTTCTGCACATTTCTGGTTTTTTTTCCTCAAAAGCTTTTAGGGCCAAGAGTTATTCAAAGCACCAAAGGACTTTTGCTTCAAAGACTTAGTGGAAGCATCAGAAGAATCAGTGGAATTCCACCCAGCCACCTCTTAAAATATTCCCAGTGGCTGCCTTTAAGTGTATTCAAATCCCAGGACATTAGGCATATGGAGGGGGGAAAGCACACCACCACAATTATGTGGTATTAACACAAGTACCCCTCACGTAATGAGCTGGCTCTTGAATGGAAGTGACATCTAAGTACCTGACGTGGTTGTACCCAATGCTCCATCTTGTTTAACGCAAAAGTGTTGCCCAAAGCTTTGTTCTGGCATCTGGACTCTGCTCCTTCCCCCATCTTCCAAGAGGCTATTTGGAAGTGTGATATAGGAATTCTGGTGGGAGCCCTCTGACTGCAGCACAGGCTGGTTGGCTTTACAGTCCTTGGCACTGTGGGGGTTGTTGTCAGTATCCAGGGTCTCAGTGAGAGACTCACAAGTGGACAAAGTTGATTTTGGTCTTGATGACCTGGAATCTCCAGAAAGCTTGAGCTCCAGATTCTGAATCTTCAACAAGCACCAGGTCTTCAGCTCATCAACCAAGGAAATCTATCAGAAAGAGACTGTAAATTACATGATCCTATGGTGAGATCCTATGGTTCCTGGGCTGCTGAGGACATGTGGCAGGGACAAAGAGAAGCAAGCTGGCTATCCGTGGGCTTAGACTCCCTGTTCAGATGTGCATGCTGCCACTGGGAATATTTAAAGGACTGCAAATCAGAAAAGGTGGAGAACTATGCACTAGCTGATAAAAGACAGCCTCTTTAGTCCAAGCTACCACGTCTTAGATATCAATATGCTACCTTAAATGCAACTCTGAGTCCTCTATCAGGAATGACTTGTTTAATCATACAGTCAATGACACTTTCTAAGTGCAGGGAACATCATGTGGTCATTTTTTAAGAGTGAAATTCAAATTAGACACTTCTGGGGGACAGTTTTATACAATTACCAACCTCTGCGTCTCTGTTCATTCAGTGATAAAGGTGTGTCTCCCACCAAATGACAAATCACTAACAGCTTTCAGATTGCACAGATGCTTACTAAATGTCAGCTGCAGATGCATTTAAGTAATTTAAAATAGGAGTAGCTCTTTTCACCCTGTTGTTCAGATGACATAATGAATTTAGATCAGGTCCTCTTAGGCAGGAGGATATTTAGTCAGTGTGTTTAGTAAAGCCCAATTCTGTTTTTTCACGTTTCAATTAGACCCAACTGAGCAGGAACAGTTGACATCGCTTAATTCAGTTCACCTGATGTATCACTCCAGCATCTTGCTTCTTAAACAGAGATTACAAGGAGATGGAGCACAAGCCTAGACGTTCAGAAGCCAATAAAATACTTATGTCTTTTATGAAATAAAAATTAAAGCTGCCTTTGTTTGGTAAGTACTTTTCTTTGGAGAAGAGTGTTTGGTGGATGTTAGACCCAAGTATATTGATCAGTATCTTATGCAAGTATTATCACAGCTGTCAGTCTTTTCACATGGATTTGGAATGGTCTTACAAATACAACATTTTCCTAGCACAAAGTGTATTTCTCAATTCTTGGAAGAATACCAATAATGAGAAAATGAACTGTATTTTAAATTCACCTGTGTGAGTAGAGAAACCAATTTCTCAGCAGGTTTTAAATGGTGAGTTTTTGCAGAAGCTGGAAGAGCAAGAGCTTCATCTCTACGGGAGCAGTTGTTCTTGTACTGCTGGTTGAACAAGCATACAAAAAAGGACTTTCCTATTGGCAGTAATACACAACTTGAAGATGGTGCCATGTTGTTAACATCAGAGGAAAGAACTTCAGCCTTTTAATACATGGGGGGAAAAAAGATCAGATAGAGAAGAAGGGAGAAATTCCCAAGATCCACAACCAAATGGGTGAGAAGGAAAAGGAACAACACAGATCTTAGCCTTTTTTACTATTTAGATATGTTCCTGCGTATGTACTCTAATGAAGCAGAAGCTGAAAGCACAACTGTGAAAAATTCAGTGCTGGAAATTTGCAAATCACTATGTTAGAAAAATGGTATTTCGTTGTAGATCCCACACTATAGACATATCAAATTAAATTACAGCAGTGGGACTGGATTTCACATTCCTCATTTCTAATGCAAAAACTTCATGTATTTGGTTTAGTGACTAAGATGGTGGGTAGGAGTAGTTTGGTCTTTGAAGCCCTTTTACCTGTTTGAACAGATATGACACATCTCTGATATTTTCTGCCAGCTGGGAGGAAACTCCTGAGCTGACCTACCAGGGGTGAACTAAGAGGAAGCAGCTGTTTCAAGCCCTACCTGCCGCTTCTCCCCCTCACTCTTTTCCAGCTCTGTGTGCTGCTGCAGGCGGTGAAGGCACTCTGTCCTCTCTGCTGACAGTCGCTCGGCCATAAGCTTGTCCAACACTCGGAGCTGTGGGGAAGATCACAGTTCAGCTGAGATCATCATGTCAGAAACCAAACTCCCATCTGGGAACCCTGTAAATCAAAGTACAGTCTGTCTTTCAGTCTTCGTTTCTAGGAATGCTGCCAGCTACTATTAGATGTAGCTTGCAAAGAGGCTCAATCACAAAATTACCAGTGAATAACAAATTAAAAATAAAAAGTAATTAGGAGATCTTGAATCTCAATGCATACATAATTCACCAAGAGGGATTTTGTCAATTATGAACTGACCAGTCCTCTTCAGACTGCCTTTTTTCCCTCTTAATGGCTCAAGCCCTTAAGATTCCTTGTCTAAAGAGGCACCAGAAGCCACTTAACATATTGATATGTTTTTTTTCTCAAGACCCTAGTTTCCAACATCAATTCCCAGTGGAATCTCACAGTTCCCTAGACTTGAGTATGAAGAGTTCAGGTTTGCTTTTACAACACAAGAAGCAATAAACAAATGATGACAATGAAAATATCGTTACATTTAGGATATGTTTCTACATCATATGGGCAAGCAGACCTTCAGGTCATATTCTTACTTGATGTTGCGTTTTGCTTTCCATCTGGCCCAGCTTAATATTCATCTTATCTTGTACTGTCCCAAGCTCAGCTTTTATCTCTTCCACTGTTGCCTCCAGCTGATTCTCCAGTTTATTTATCAGGGGCTCGCAACGACATCCATTTATGGGTGCCTGAAAGGAGTGATAATACATTTACTTGCTACACCCCACCACCCTCTTGGCACACTCGGAACATTATCACAGCCTCCCTCAGGCAGTCTTGGGTTCCTCTATCCCATGTACTGTATCTCACCCTCCTGACAGTATCTTACAGCAGCTCAGCAAATGGAATGTTAGTTGAAAAAGCACAGCCTATACGAAGATTGATATGATGTGTACGGACACACCATAACATACAGCAGTGTTGATTTCATTGGGGTTACATGCAGCACTGAGCTCAGACCCTGTGTGCTGGCTGAGGGGATACCACATTACAGCCCTATACCACGTGTCTTGATGCTGTAATTCTGAATTGTTAAAAAAAAATCTGACTTTGTGGATGCGTGTGGGTTGTGTGCATTTGCTTTTTAACCTAATTCCAAACGTGTTCTGTCCTTTTTCAGTACTGAATGGCAAGGCCTTGCTACTTCTGTTTGCCCTCACCCTCCTGGCCTTCAGCTGCCCCTTGCTGCTGGGCACTCCTTTGCCTGCCTTTGACTCGTGTGACACCATTCCATGGCCCCTCTGCAAGGGCAGCTGCATTGACCACATTTAAGTCTCTCAGGAGATGGTCACAAAAGGCTCCCTTAAGCAAGGACAGCTAAACCTCATTAACTTTCTCTGCAGCCCAAGACAGAAACTGGCTCCTCCAGGGGCTGTGCCAGTAGCCCAAAGCAGCTACTCTGAATCTGTCTGCACAGGAGCCTCCCTCTCTTCTTTAGCCCTGGAGCAGGGTTTCATAAATTGGGGGTTATTCCCTTGGCAGGGAAAGGTGGGTGGTTTGCTGAGTTCTAAAGAAAGCTTCAGAAGTACATGTACTTCAGAAATTATGTTTGCTATTCATGGCCTCAGGGCATCAAAGAAGACAGACAAGCAAAAAAGAAAAGGAGAGAGGAGTGTCATGTATTTCAGGAAAATACTGTATAGGAGTCTACCTCTATTAAGCTAATCTTTGTAAATAGATGGGATTTGTATACAGGTCCTATCTGATTTCTGCACCTCTCTGCTCCCCAAATCCTTCCTATGGCCCCTGAGATTCCTGGGGCAGGGAAACACTCCTTTTAAAGGTCCTCCATCCTTCCTGATGTCTGCTATAGGATAATTCCATAGTGCCCCTGTCTGGAAATTTCTCAAACATTACATGGAGAAGTTGGAAAGCAGTAAATAGCCAGTAAAACATTTGAAGTCTGACTTGAATAATCTTCAGAATCTGCTGAAATTCTGAACTACAGGAAGGGACTGATAAGAGCTGATGGATGGATGCAAGAAGCTAAGGAAATGAAAGGACAGACCCCCCAGGAGTACAGGAGGGCAATATTAAGAAAACAACAATACAGATGTCTACAGTGTCTACAGGATAATTTAATGACTCTTTTCATGCTTTCTTATAAATGTCTACTGGTAATTAATTGTGTAACAAAATGATTAAAATATTATTCTCCAAACTGGAATAAATGCACATGGCCTGTTAGCTCCAGGTTTATTTATCAGTTTATATAGAAATCCTGTCCCCAGTAATCATAGAATACCCAAAGACATGTTGCAAAACCCAAAGAAAATTGGAACAAAATCTATTGAGCTTACTCAGCCTCTTGGTTTAGGTAGTAAGCTTTCGGTGCTCACACACTGCTTTTCCTTGGAAAACCTCTTTGCATCTCCTGTCAGAACTCTTAATGTTTCAAAGTATAAAATGAAATTCTCATGTCCAATCACTATTCACCCTTTATCTTTGCAGATCAAAACTACTTAAGTGTGTCTTCTTTAATAGGCACAAAACCAGCTTATTGTTTGCCAGACTTCAGGCCAAAATGCAGCTGAAGCCCAGGCAAGGAAAACCAATCCCAAGTCATGATGTCATGCCCCTGAGAGTGCAGTTAGTGGAGCATATTTTCTATCTGTGACCTGTGTCCCATGCTGCTCGCAGCGGCTCACCTGCATCACCTTGCCATCCTTTCCTCGGTAGAGCGTGTAGAGCTGGTAGGCTCGCACCTCGTGGGGAGGGGGTGGAGAGGAGCAGTGGTGTTTGCTCCTGCGCTTAAGCACGTTCTTCTGGGGCTGAGGGAGTGTCTGCTGATCTGCTGGGCAGATGGGGTCCGAGAGTGCTGAAACCTGCATAACATACACACAATGTTCTGCCTTTATGAGTGCCTTGGTAAACTATTCCTGGTGGGAATGTCACAAATCCATTGTGACAATTACAGCAAAAACCAGTTTTATCTGAAGACTATCTCTGCCCCAGGGGCATGGTGTGGCTGCTGCCCCAACACACCAGAGGGATACCCACACCACTTCTGAACAGCTATCCCTTCTCTCTCTCTGCTGTTTTAAGTCTACTGATACCTTTTCCTTTGGCTTTTTCTTTTTGCTCTTTTTCCCTTTGGGATCTGGTGAGGCTGACTGGGTTTTATCCTTCAGATTGTTCTTCCTCTCTGGTGGCCGGTCGCTGCTCGGTGTGTCGTCAGCAGCTGAGACACTGCCCTGCTTGAAGCAAAGACAGGGAGTTCAGAGCAGTTGCAGAGATGGGGAAAAGGAGCCTCTTCCATTGCCCAGTTTTAAGCTGCTCTGCACATGTAAGTGGGAAATGCTTTAGCAGCAGAGCATGACAGACTGCGTCTGGCAGCTGCTGGGGCCACGCACAAGTGATGGCTCCAAATAGAACTGAGTCCTCATGGGTTTTTGTGACAATCCCACCTCACAGCAGATCCAGCTGGTAATGCCAGGCTGTACCTTGCTCTGCACCACTTCATCCCGAGGCACCGACTGAGCTCGCCTTTCCTCCTTCAGTCTCTCTCTCTTCTTCCTCAGGCTTCTCCCACGGTTGAAACGCGAGACCTGAAGGCAGACCACACTGTTACTCAGTGATGTCATGCTCTTGCCTACCACAGAAGACAAGATAGAGCAGACCTTTTTCTTGTCTATCTGAAAGACAGTGGATAAAGGAGAGTGCACTGCCAGATGGACACTGATGGGCCAAGCAATATGGGTGTTTATGGCTGTGAAAACACACCAGCACTGAGCTCAGTCTGCTGGGGCACTCTGCTGTCCTCTAGAAGGATGAGCACCTCCTCTGCTGTCCTTAGGCTGGTTCCCAAGCCAAGCCCAGCCCTTTTCATGCAGAGGTGTCAAGGAGGAGGAGGGCTTGTACTGCGCCTGGTTTCATGCCCTCCCACCTGCCTTCTGGCCTGAAGAGCATTGCAGTGTTTCACATACAGTATAAACAGGACATAAACATTTTGTCCCCACTGCAAAGCATCCTCCACTGCTAACCACCCTTCTGGGGATGGGATATGCATGAGGTAGGCAGCTTGACACAACTCAGGAGCTTCTGGGCAACTTTCTAACCCCTGGGCCAATGCAGGGAACAAGTGCCTGCTTCACCCTCTGCCAGTCAGGACAGAGAGACCTCTGATAGCACTTCAGGCTGAGGCTTAATCTGCACACCTTGATTGCCTTGGGGACTGAAATGCTCTGTGTCAACAGACCTGAGGCCAGCCCACAATACCAGCAGAAACATAGGAACCTTTCACAGCAGAAGGAGCAGGTGATGCGGCCTCCCACTGTTCAGTGGCCTCAGCTCCATGTGTATGTGTGTGTTGGGGAGAGGTGTGTCATGTACCTGTGATGCTTTAGTGAGCAGGAGCGCAACCTCAGGGTTATTGTGCTGTCTGGCAACCTCTAGAGGGGTCTGGCCTGCCTGAGAGGAAAAAAGAAAACAGCATTTCCTTCAAAACACAAGCTACTGGAAACATGGGATTTCTCCAACCAAGTTCAGTACATACTCTGTGCACAAGAGCAAAGTGACTAATTGCTTTAATTTACCCAGATATAATTCAACACTTCACAACCAAGTATTTTCTACCAACCCTATGAAGAATGTTGCAGGAACTCTACATTAATATAAAATACCAAAGAAACTCTGTGTCCTGCTTACATTGTTGACAACGGATGCATCAGCCCCTGCCTCCAGCAAGAGCTTCACCACCTTCTTGTGATTTAGAGCAGCAGCTACATGGAGTGCAGTATCCCCTGCCTGCAAGTCAGAAAGCAGAAAAAAAACTTGTGACACTAGTCCTTGAGGCTCACCCTACAGAATTTACACCTTCCTAAAAGATGCTCAGAGATGAAAAAAACTTACACTTACTGATGCAACAACTAAGCTTAAATAAGGCCTGGCCAATAAAAAATAACTGAGTGAGGAGGAAGATGACAGGAAGGGGTAAAAAGCTACTCCAGTCTGGGTTTGAGAAATGCAGCTGGGGTGCTGGTGATCTGATTTATCTAAACCAAGTGACACATGACGCAGCTTGGAGACAGACCAGCTCTGCCTCCAGCAAATGGATACAACATCTGAGGGCAGAACAAGTTTTCCCACTACAGCCTTTGTTTCTTTTTACCCCCCCGGTTTGATTATTTGGTGTGCAGGTGGTCATATATCACATTACTCGGAAATACTCAGGTAAGTACCAGGAGGGAGATGGTTGGCATTCTCTTCAGAGGATTCCTCAGGAAAAACTGATTTTGGATCAGAGCCAGGAGGCAATGTGGGTTCAGCACTAACACACTGCCCTGGCCTTGTCCTGGTGCAGTGAGGTGCAGACAGGCATGACCAGATCTGAGCACTGGTAACAGAGCCAACAACTGTTCAAGTGAGACCGGACATGCGTGCATAATGCCCTCCTGTCCCCCTGGTCTTGCATTTTGCCTTCATAAAATTAGATCCCCTCAGGACTAGTCAGCCTGTTGCTAACTTAGATGAGGTGTACTCCTACATCAAATCATTCTATGGGCAAATATGGAACAACTTTGGTAGTGCTGGGGAATGAAGGAAAGGGATGTCTCTCTGGGCAATGTTCACACCAGTTGATCTTAATATTCAGTAGCTCATTTTGCAAGTTAAAAAACTCATTTCCAAATAAAATTACATAGTAAATTTAACATGCTGAAACCCATTTTGTTTGCTGTAATATCTCATAGTGAAGAAAGAACATTAAATGTACAGTTCAGAAAACATCTTTATGATCCTCAACTACACATGGAAAATTTCCCAAGAACATGAGAAAATGTGGTTAAGCACCACATAATATGTTTATTTAGCAGATTTAACACATTTTAATGTACTAATTTCATTCCCTTCTACCACCCAATTAGGCTATGCTTTAGGTACAGCAATCAATTACTTCCCTATAAAACAACTATGGATGATTAATCCTAGGCTGGACTGATCATTACTTTGAATTTAGAGCCTACTTTGTCTTCACTTATATGCCCTCTTATTCCTCCTACTGCAAAATGCAGCAAAGAAAAGTATTCCAGAGGAATTCACACTTCAGTAGCATCAAAATGTCAGTGAGTTGTGCTTCACAATGTCTCTGTAATGGCTATAACATCATTAAATTACCTCATAAATAAGCAATGCTTCAAAGAAATAATGCAAATGCGATGGCAAAATAATAAACCACTGATATGCCATTACTTTAAGGCTATTCTTAAAAGCTTAGGCATTTGGTGGTACAGTGGAACACACAGAGTGAAGCAGGATTACTTGGGTAGGAATTCTTCTTCCCAACAACTGGCCGTGTGCAAAGGGCACAGAGTCACAATGAGGTTCATGCACTGACCTGGTTCTTTTCATGGACAGAACAGAAAGCACTGAGCAGCACCCTAATGATGGGCAAGTGATTATAACGAGCAGCCACATGCAGACAGGTATCTCCTGCCTGCAAACAGAAACAAAGCTCTGAGCATGTAATCACAGTGAGAAAGCCTGTACTTGTCATGGTGTTCAGGGATGAAATAATCCTATTAAATCAGAAAGAGCAGTAAAAACCACACACTGCCACAGAACAGCAATGCTGTCTTCTCTGCAGTACAAAATCTGCTATCATGGGTGGCAAAGGTTAGCAAGAGCTGGGGTCAGGCAAGGTGAGAGCATGGATTCTTTAACCACTGATGGGAAATACTGGAATTACTACAAACCCCGAGTTAGTTATATTTTCCCATTAAATCTGTTCTTCTGAACCACAAATCAATGCAATTTGGAATCTCAGCTTAGCGTTCCACATAATGTAGAAAACATGAGTGGCGGCCAGAGCAGCATTCCCATGAAGGGTGGCACTTATGCAGCTGAGCCTGGGAGCTGGGACCAAAACCCCACAGGTTTCCATTTCTCTGCCCACTTTGTTATCAAGCAGGGCAAAAACATCTGGCTTCCTTTTTATCTGCCATGTCAGAATCATTATAAAATAGGAAAGCTGTCTGAAACCGAATCCACATCGAATCTACCTCATTTGACAGACCAACACACAGTACATAGGATTTGCAGATCTGAAGCCTTTCACCACTGTCTTTGCAACAGCAAAACCCCATCTGGCTCCTTCTCAAGAGATGGGTACAAGTAGTGCATCACTCAGTCCTACCAAAAGCATTCCTGTCCATGATGAATACAATGGTTGGGTAGTATGTTTTTTTCAAAATAATTTATAATAAAAATCATAGCTTAAAGCCTTTCTGAGTATTTCTACAAGTTAAAGCAAAACAGCTAAAACAAAGTCACACAAAAATGAACATGTTATTTCCAAAACTCACATTATTTTTGAGGTCTGCTCGAGATCCTCCAAGTAACAAAACACGAGTACTCTGGGAATGGCTATTCTGGCAAGCCAGGTGAAGAGGTGTGTTACCTGCCTTAGAGAAATACAGGAAAATACAAAAGCCATATTTAGCAATTGAACATAAGCATTAAAATATAAAACTTCACAGATCTTTGCACAAGAAGATCCACACAAGGGTGGGAAATCTTTGGGGTTTTTTCCCAAAGACAGGAGGTGAATGAACCCAGAGACTGAAATCCCCGCTTCACTCTGGCAATGGCTTACCTGGGATATAATAAAGGCAGAAATAGGACAGTCTAATGATACCTGCATTGATAAAATCGGTTTACAGGAAGAAAGCACTCTAGAAAATGTCTCATTCATTGGTCTCAAACAGCAGTGTTAAGTATTTCATTTAAAGAATTGTAATTCTTGTGTTTTGGGTTTCCCCCATGCACAGACACAAAAAACCAAATTGCCATGGCACAGGATCTTTGATCCCAGACACAACTGCTGCAGGGTATTAAGCAGACCAGGGTCACTACTCCTGTTCCTTACAATTGTAACACAAACCAGGTTGCAGTCTGCCTGGTTCTGTAGGTGCTCTCACTGGACAGGACACAGATTTTAGGCTGTCAAGAAGCTTTGATATTCAGGAGGCACACCAGTCTCCAGACAAGATGAGAAGGGAGGGCAAAAAGCCACCCAAGCCCCTGAGAATTACATGCTGTGGTTCCTCAAAGAAGAAAATGTGCAGAAATGGACAGAAATCAAGGAAGTGTTGACTTGTGTATTGTTTTTCTAACATGGTGAATGATTTTATTGGTCTGACAAGTTTTTCTGGCAGCATTTGGCTTTTGTTGGTCTGAAAACATTCAGGGTTTTTGGCTCTTGGGAGCTAGAAATTAAATCACCTCAGATAAAAAGATAAAAAGGTTTACCAGGCTTACTATGCTGCCTGTTCACCTTGGTTATGTCCTTTGATTTGTCCTCCCTGCTTTCAAGACACAGATCAAAGCTGCAGAGTTTGAATTACAGAAGCCAGCTCTTACATGTGTTCTTAGGTCTTTGCTTCCATATTACAGACCTGAATGTCGTCTCTAAGCCGTGGCAGATATGAACATTTTTCTTCTCAGCTAAATTGTGTTTAAGTGCCAATTTTTTCCCTCCCAGGTTTATCTCTGAAAAGCCTCTGCAATGCCTTTATCCTTTATCATTTGCTGTTTGGCAGTTGGCCCTGGTGGGAAGGCAGAGGTCCTGTGCAGCAGGTGAGGACCTCCATTCTGGGAGAATCACGGTGCCAAGGGTGAGAGCTCACAGAGTGGCTCATCTGGCTCATCTCCCATGGGGTAACAAATCTCTCACCAGCTTCTAAGGGGGAGAGAGGGTCCAAGATGTACTAGTCTGGGAATCTTCACTGAAATGTACACACTGATGGAGAATCTAAAAATAAGGCCACAACTGATCTCACTGGATGATCTATCACCACAGAAAAGGTTTTATTAAGTCAACTTAAATGAAAATAAATGGCACCTCCAGGGTGATTGCTGTGCAGGAGGAATACAGTTACCCAAAACACAGTGTCAAATCTTTCCCATCTTCTGCTGCTTCACAGGTTTGGCAAATCTAGCAGCCCATATCTGTCCCATCCGTCCAAAATCACACAATGCCCAGATATAAGTCAGCAGCCTGTGGGATGCTCCTGCACATGACACTCAACCCTGGCTCCCAGAAAAGCTGTCAGAATGAAAATGCCTCATCATCCGTAACACAAAAAGCTGAGAAAACAGAGAAACCATTTTGAGATTAAGTAGACTTAAGCTCATCATTTTTCTTGAAAATAAAAGGGGTGAAAGCACGTGCAAGCATGCATGATTCCCACATTTTTCAGCAGCTCCTAAGAATTTATCTTGTCTACTAAAAACCACCCAAAGAGTAAATTGCAAAGTATAAGACTGTGTGGGTAAGACATCAAAGACTAGCACAGGAGCTGCTCAGGCAGTATTTAAGTTTGCCAGTCATATTTCAGCCATCAACCCTGCTGAGCTATTTTGTGCACATACTTTCCCAGAGAGGTTGCCTCCAGCTGACATACACTGGATTGCAAGCTAAATCTTCAAATTCCCTGAGGCACCCAAGCATGCAGGATAACCAGACTTGCATCTTAAGCCCACACCTTTCTACAGAAGTGTATGTCTATACATAGACAGGCGTATCCAGGGATAGGAGCAGAAGGGCTCACAAGACTTTGGAGTCAAGCATGGGAAGTTTTCTAAAGTACCCTTGGTACAAATCTAGGTGGACCTTACAGCAAAAGTAATTACAGGAAATAAAAATCGGTGGTTGAAAT
Source organism: Drymodes brunneopygia (assembly GCA_013400955.1). NCBI lineage: Eukaryota > Metazoa > Chordata > Aves > Passeriformes > Petroicidae > Drymodes > Drymodes brunneopygia. The sequence goes on from VZTZ01050734.1 coordinate 716,741, forward strand.
AATATAAAAGGAATACATATAAATTAGTATTGAAGACAATGTAATTACAGATCACAAAGTCACCACAACTGTACAAACATATGCTTCTGTAGTGCATATATTATACACGGGCACATACAGAAACACTATGCCCAGGCAACATGTCTTTTTATTCTAAATCTTAGACTTTGACCAGCTCTCTCCTTTCTTTCTCAGGCCCTTTCAGTTGTTGTTTTAGAGACACATTTACCAAAAATGCTCAGAGATCCCCTAAAGCCATCCCAAAGCCCTCTCCCTGTCATGTAAGGCACAGTGGCAGCTATGTGATCTGACCAACTCAGCAGCACAGCTGTCCAAACCCGGACTCTGCTCACACCATGGGCTGCTACCACCATTTCCTGGACTATTCCATTAACTTCTGAATTACTGAATTGAAGTGCCCCTCAGTTGTAACAATTAGAGCGAACTAAAACCCTTTACTTTGTTCTTTCCTCTAAATGGCTCTCAAGGTACTATAAATACCAAAAGGAACATAATCCAGGTTCATTACAAGATTCTGGGAAGAGATTATGCTAATATATTAGGAAGAACTTAGTAACAAGAGGTACGGGGTTTTTTTTGTTTCCCTCTGTAGCTTACATTTCTTTGGCTGCTTAATTTCTGGAAAAAAACAGATTTTCAATACCATTTTCTTATTAGTACAATTCCTTTCCATTTTAAATCACACCAATCACAATGAATCTCCTCAGTATAAATCAGAGCACCATGGAGATTTCCACAGGAATGGCAATGTTCCTCAGCTGTAATTAATGTATCATTCAGTGCGTTATTGAGTTTCTCCTGTGTCAGCTGTCAAAATATGAATTTCCTAATGCCTGCAGATGAACTATCCAAGCATGATAAATTAAAAGAAAAAGAAGAAAAAAATCCCACTAAGAGCTGCTTTCCCACCTGCTGAGAAATGCCATGGCCAGAAATCTCTTTTTCTGAGAATCAGCCTCCTTAGACCAAAACTGAAAGCTCCTCCTCCATGGGTCTCACCTTGTTCTTGGCAAGAACGTTGGCTCCTGCTTTAACAAGCACTTTGGCAGACTGACTGAATCCATGCCAACTAGCTTCATGAAGAGCAGTGTTCCCATCCTGAAGAGCACACACACAAGACGAAAAGGTTAAGGGCTGTATAACCAACCTACTCTGTTAAGAATATTTTAATTTTCTACTATTTTCTATTTTATTTTTAGAAGAGGGTAAAAATACTGCTATTTGTCTGGAACTTGAAATTAGTTATATTTACTCCTAAATTAAACTTACAGCCTGGGATTCTCAAGTTTCTGGGATAATCATGGGAACTGTGCAGTGTTTTGCATACGGCATAGTATGGCTGCACATTCCTTTAATTCATCCCTTAATGAGCTGAGAACAGACTCGTAAACCAAAAACTATCAGCCTAATATAAAAGCAGAACTAAATCAGTAATTTGTATTAAAGAGATCCAACAGCTTTTTTTTCAATGTAATTGCTCCATTTACTCTCGAAGTATCAGACACTAAGGAGTATAAACTGTAATGCTCTCTCTGAGACCTTAACATTACTGTAGACTGCCAAGGCTGCCATCCTACAGGGCTTTTGTTTTGCCTGTTACCTTGTCTTGTCTGTCCAAAGCACAGCCCTCTTGAATCAGAGTTGCTATTACATTGGTGTTCCCTACAACAGCAGCCCGGTGCAATGCTGTCTGGTCACCCTGCAAAAAGAAGCACATTTGTAATTGGTACAATTCCCACCTCATTGTGACTCAATGCAAATGCAGACTACACACACAGGGGCTGCATCTTCAGCACACATACTGTTTAAATCCAAGCTGCCTTTGAAAACAGTCCCCCTAAACAACTACTATTAAAGTTTCCAAGATTAATGAAGTTATTGGAAGTATCAGATAGCTACAAACCATTTACAGAAGTTTGCAAGTCATCACAATCCCATATACAGCGCTGAAGCATTCTAAAAACATGGCAGTATGAGAAGGCAGTGAACTGAACACATTTGGCTCTATGTGTCTAATAGTCAACAGTGTCTGTAGGGAACTAAAGGGAATTATAGGCTGTCGTAATTCATCATTATGATCCTCCAGGACTTACACTAACTGGATAAGGCTCTCCTGTTCTGGCTCTGATTGCTCCATCAGCCCTGCTTAGGATAAGGAGCATGAGATGAGATCGGTCTCTTCAGCACCTCTGATGAATTTACCAATTAGTGCTAAGAGTGGAGGCAACTTTACAATGAGAACCACAACTGCAGGACCAGCCACTTGTTCCACTCAAGCAACTGAGCGATCCTGAGGTCCAAACGACTTTCGTTTCTCATTGACCCACCATGCAGCAGCAACAAGCAAGTCTCTTACATCAGTTTATTTCCTTTAAGGCCAACTTTCCAGAAGAAATTATGCCAATGTGGTCATCTTGTCTGACTGCCCATCTGTCTCCTCTCTAACAATTGCTGAACTCATTTGCTGAGCTAGAGCCCAAGGTTAGTTTTCTGCAATCCTTCCAGAAACTGAAGACTAGGGAAACTTAAACCACTGTCCCTCCCCATCAGGGGTTATCTATATGTTTTTATGTACATGTTGGTGAGAACCCGTAAAAGAGGGGCAAGAGAAGGATTTATGAAGCACTGAGTAGGGATGTAAGACAGGGATCAATGGGAAAATGAGCTGCAGTAGCTCCACTGCTGCCACAACAACTGGTCTTGGCTTTCCTTTGAAGTTGCTTTGAACCAGCAAAGCTGAAGCACAGCCTGAGTCCAAGAACAGAGACACGCTTCAAAGCTGCACACAGATTTTTTTGGGATGAATAAACAGATTTGGAATCCAATCCATTTCTGCTTATCTAGATAATGGTCTCCACAAACACACGCAGGGCAGAGATATGCCATGTGTCCTAAAGAAAAGCTTGTGGGAAGCCAAGTCTTGAACAGATACAAAACTTCTCTGCTACAATTCTTTATCAGATAATGGCATATTTTATTAAATACTAAAACTAGAGGAATTTCTATATTTTCTGTTCCAGAGTGTCCAAGTCTTTAGATAACTGGCTTATTTGAACAATTTGTTCTCAAAGGCAATTAGCAGCTGACTTAAAAATTGCTCTTGGTGGGGTTCTTTTGTGCTAATGACACCAAAATAGTTATTAATCTCTAAAAAAATGAGCTCTGCCAAGCACAACCTTTCAGTAATCCCTACCATTAAATAATTAAATTGGCTTATAATAATGAAGTTGATTTTTAAAATTGTGATGAAGGTTCTTTTTAAAAAGGTTCTTTTTTTTTTGTTTCTAGAGGTTACATATTTTTACTTTTGTCCTTGCAACTGGAAATGTATTTAAAAATATTTCAGCAAAGCCAGTTATGCTTCCAGGAAGTAGAACTTTCAGAAAAACAAAAAGTATTGCAAAACTGACAGCATGGCAAGTGCTCTGAACTTACGTATTTGTTCAAAATTCAAAGACAACCAAAATGTTATGGAAAATTTCCAAATTATACCATCTCACAAGTACAAATGTCAAATAGTTACGGGTTACTATGACTACATGGAAATCCGCTCACCAACAAACTGAGGAAGAATTTGATATCTGATTTGTGATAATGGCAGAGCTACAGTAACTGCAGTAGTGAGTCATGTGGGACAGGGCAAAAATTATTTAATCTATCATGAAATGAAAAGTAATCTGCCAACCTACCCCTGCCAAGTGGTATTGATGCACCAGCAGAGCATCCAAGAGTAAGGTCCAACCCACACCCTGACTGGACAAAATCAACACCTCATCCATGTAACAGGGAGTGTCAAAGGGTATCTCGGACCTTGTTTCACCAACTGAGGCACCTCCCAGTGAAGGGAGGGCACGTATCATTGTCCTGGTGAGGGTCTGTCCCTACCACCACCAGACCCCTCAGCCAGCAGGACAGGGCAGCACCTGGTCCACTGTTCCCTTACACCTCAGCACAAACATTAACCTTAAACTGCTTCAAGTCCTGTGGAAGCTGAACCACCAGGTTGTGATGGCTTCTGTGTGACAGTCACTGAGCAACCCAGCCACAGAGGGCACAGCCATCCCATAAATAACAGTGGCTGCACCACTGCACTCTATCCTGCCCTGCCTCCCCATAAGCAGTGGAGCAAATCCCTGCCTTGCCTGTCATGGAGTCCAAGAAAAGAGATGAGTTGTGTTTTTTTCACGGCATGAATTTTCAGGCAGGGTAACCATCGACTTGTGTACCTTTTTATTAATTGCTAAAATAACTGTCTCTGAATGCACTCACTAGAATTCTGCCTTTAGCAAAGCATTAGGGGTCTGTTCCAGAGGCTCAGAGAGCAATTACACCGGTAAATGTGTATTAACTGTCCAGACTATTATGTTGGGCACAATTTATGATCCTATTTGCAAGAGATTTATGCCTTAGGAACAGACTGCAGATCAGTTGCAATGAAGAGAGACAACTCCAGTGCCGTGTCACAGAAACACGACCTCGACAGAAACAACAGTCTGCCCAAATGCAGATGTGGGCCCAAAGCCAAAAAGACTTAAGTGAGCTCAACAGAAGTAAGGCACTAAGGTCTGCACCGGTGAATCTTAAACCCCCTTCCTCAGACTCTGCCTAACCCTGAAGGCAACTCAAACTCAGTAGATTCCACTCCAACATGTCCTTGCCCTGCACATGCCAGCTTGCAAGGCAGGTGCAGGACACTGCATCACGGTGGCATGGCACACCTGGCCCTGCACAGCCCTAATGCAGGCAGCTCCCCTCCTCTTTCTGGCCCTGTGAGAGCCCTTATCACACACTTTATGGAAGAAGCTCCATGCATGTTGCAAGTACAGCCACCATCCTTCAAAATTAAGCCAGCGAGGAAGTGGCCACTGGCTCTTCTGCAGTGGCCTGGAGGTAGCGGTACTCGCCCAGTTTGTCTTGCCACGACAGCACCGCAAAGCTGACAGTTCTCCACTTTTAGGAAAAAATCTTGGTATTCACTGGGATGGCAGGAGGCTGATACTGGGAGACCGGGACAGAAATCTACATGCCCTGATGCAGAGGATGCAGGACTGCACGTGTGAGAGCTCTACCTGTAATGGGTCTCCTACACAGCAGCAGGTGCATTTCCAGAGGGGGAAACCATGCTCTTTACAGAGGGCTTAAACACCTGCTTTCAGGAGAGGCTTACAGGCTGGGAGTCCTGAAGAAAGGTAGACACCTCAATATTGATTTTTCCCCATGGACTTTGGCATTACCCTTTCTTTAGTTCTTCTCTGTTGGCATGGCTGGTGGCATTTGCTCAGTGTCCTGATTTGCAACCATCTCCCTAAGCTTCCTCATGCGCTATCTTAAAGCAGTGGGTGCAACCACTGGGACCAGGCACTTGGAAATTGGGCAGGCATCTATTTACACCTGAAGTTCACCCCAAGGGAAAGAAAACAATAAATGTGACTTCCAATACAGTCTCAGATAGACTTCTGACAGCTCTCCTGATTTACTGGAGTCTATTATAGACTCTACGGACCCAAACTAATGAGATTTGGTTTACATTAGTTTGTAATACATGTTACTTTTTCCTTTCTCTGATTTAAAAAACCCCAACCTATAACCACATTTTCTCCTGCACATTCCTATTGTCCAGAGCATCCAACAGTTGTACAATTCTCCTCACTTCTATGTTTGCAGGAATCAACAGACTATCTTGCTGCAGGAGAATTGCACCAAAACAATAGAATCATAGAATGGTTTGGGTTGGAAGGGACCCTAAAAAACATCTGGTTCCAACTCCCTTGCCATGAGCAGGGACACCTTCCACTAGACAAGGCTGCCCCATCCATCCAGTGATAGAGCATACACAACTTCGGCCAATCAAAAATTAAACAACCAGAACAACCAGCAAAAATTCATGGCTTCAATCCCTGACACAAAGTGCTGAATGGCACTTGTAGAGTCATATAATATAACATCAAGCCACTAAAATCACAGTAGAAGTATTAAAATACTCTAAATTTAAAATATAACCAAGTGTTAAATATTTGCAGGAGCATACAAGCATATGTAGATACCCTGAAGCAGCTGTACACAAAGGGAACTGAATATGCTCTCATGTTTCTCAGTGTCTCTGTGCTGCTCTCCTACTCTTTTACTACAGAGAAGCAGCCATATTACACAGTTAAGAGCAATTTCACTGTGAACAATAAATGATAATGCATGACCAGCAGAAGTGATCAAGGCATGAAAAATAATATGAACAAAACAAATTACATCTTAAAATAAATGGGACCAAAGGAATAAGCCACTTTGCATATTTTCATTCAGCTAGAAATGATTATGAACCCTGGGCTCTTGTTCCATTTGAAACTAATTTTCTGCTTCTTAAACTGGAGCTTCCAGAAGGGAAGTTTCGGGGCCTTTGGCCTTTGTTTTAAATGGATTTGTTTTCCCAGTTAGCTTTTGAAGGGTGCAGGCAGGGCAGGATGCAGAGCACGGAGTGCCAAGCGGGCCATGCAGCCATGCAGCGCGCGGAGCTCAGCCATGCCGGTTCGCAGCATGCACTGGGACGGGCGTCAGGCACAGCACAGGGCTGATGCACGAGAGTGCTAACCTCCTTCTCTCTCTCTGATCTTCTAGGGTCCTTCCTAGCCTTTCTCTTCTGGTTTCTCTTATTTTTTTCATCCTTGATTTCCTTCACCGGGACAACTTTCTCCTGGACTATTTCTGAGGTGTGTGCTGTGTGGACACTCATTGACCACTCAGAGATGGCACTGGGATCCCAGTAAGAGTTGTCAGTATTGGCAGGGAGAAGGAAGGAGTCAGCTCCCGGAGTGGCATATTCTACAGAGCTGGACTCCACCGGCTGAAATTCATAATAATCCCACTCCAGGCCACTGGAGGTCATTCTTCAACTAATTCTTAAGGCTCTTACCGTGTTTAGGGAATATATCTGTAGAACATGAAAGGGAGCATTTTAATCTCTCCACAACAATTAGCAGCTTTTAAGTTTCTGCTTATCATCTGCAAATTAAAACTTAGTCTTGAATTTGAACAAAACTCCAAAATAGAGTGTTTAGGTTTCTCTTGTTATTTTGAAAAATAAAAGGTAGGTCATGCTTTTGGAATTTTGTGTGCTATCACAAAAACGCCACAGACCAAAATCAACAAAATAATCTGCTTTTCAATCAAATATAATTCTCCCCACTCTCACAGGCATTTTCATATCTGAACCTAAATCTGTATTCCTGAAAAACAGCAATGAAACATACAGATGTTAATCAACACTTGAGACTAAGATGCCTTCACTGCAACTTAAGCACACAGTAGAAGTGATAGAAGGCATAATCAAAAGATTGCAACTAAAAGAGACTACAAACATATTCTGTGGGGCATGAGCTGTAAAAATGAATTATACAAGAAGAAGCCATAAGCAGAGAACCTTCTTTGAAGACCTATGTAAAAGGAAAGCAGAAATATTTTAGTTAATACCTATCGCAAGCAAAAATCTTCATTTGGAGTTTTAGACTTCCTCCTCCTCCAAGACAAATCCAAACATACCTTTTGAGATTCAGAACTCCTGAGGCTCTCCTCAATCCCAACGAAATTACTACTACTACTAAATACAGAGCTACACATCAAAATACATTTTGAAGAAATAGGTATCTATGAATCCAGTATGCATCTACTCTGCTCACATTAATCACCACATTTAGAAGCAGTATGCAGTCATCGTGAACAAAGCCCCTGAGAAGCTCACAAGACAATACATCTTCTGTGGGCTGAGTATTTCTACAAGTGCAAGACTCTGAACTGAACTGAACTGATGCTAAACACTGATGTACTGTTTTTCCATCACGGCTATCATGTTTACACATTAACAGCCTAGACTTTATTCCTAGATGACTAAAACAAATGAACCAGACTTATTAAAAAAACAGTTTCCACAGAAACCCAATTTGACCAAATCAGTGGAAGCTCTTGCTTTCTTAAAGGAGCAGTTTTCTTTTCTCAGGAAAACTGGCTGTGTTTTTCAAGTATCTGCAATTTTGTCTTAAATACCTAATGAACCATTTCTGCTGGGAGAAGTCAAAAAGCATACCCAGGATCCATCCGAATAATCTGATTCTCCCATTGCACTTGCAAATCTGCTCCATTTCACAGATGGGCACAGGGAAAGAATAAAGAGCACAGGAAGCAAATTTTCTTCCTGGAAAAACAAGTTTCCCAGCAGAAAGCTGGCCACATCAGTACCCCAGCCCCAAGCTTGTCAGGCAGACTGCTCACGTCTCAGGGAATCAGCTACTCAGAGAAAGAAGCCAGTTTTCCAATTGCTATAGACATTTAACTCTCTAGATGCAAACAAATGCCCAAAGGCACTTTCAAAAGGCATCTAGACATTTCCAGTGTCCTTCTACTCATCGTACAGGTGCCTCTACTAACACCTTCAGACCTCTATGGCCTTTGAAGACACTCCACCTTCTATATTACAGGGGGAACAAAAAGCTCCTTCCTCAAACTTCTTCCAGTGTGCCATCAGAGGTTAGCAATTAATTTGAAGAAATCGTGGTGATTCGACTGCTGTTGCACATTTCAGCCTACACCTTTTTTCACCCAAGTGAGGGAACTAAAACCCTGTTACCTGTCACTCCAAAGCACCTTAAAGCCCCGTCCAAGATTAGAACTACTCCTGCAGAAACCCAAGAAATTCTAGTAATTTATGTATTTTACCAAATGAAAACAAACTACCATTTGCTAAATTCAAAGCTGGTTTTTGTGCTGATGCCTCACCACACAACAACCTCAGAGATGTGCCCACCCCCACGTGAAGCAGGGTGCCATCAGGATGATCCCCCCATGGCCCAGCACAGTGCTATGGGCAGTTATTCTGGATTCTGAGGAATGTGTCTACTCAAAAAGCATCTCCCACTTCAGGCAATCACCACAACGAGTTGTGTCCCCTACCTGATGTCCTCCAGCAGGTTCCCACAATGAACTCCTAATGCATTTCTACCAGAAGCTGCACAGGACGACTCTCACACCTGCCTGGCACAAGCAGAGCTCTTATAAAGCTCTGCAGCTTGAACAAGAGAACTACGCTATCCACTGAAAACCACCACATTTTACATTGTTTCCCACGCACTTTTGCATCTCCAAATTAGAGGTCACATCTCTGAATTGGAAAATAGAGAGACAGACCTTGTTTTCATTTAATCCTGCTTCAAAGAAGTGAAGGTCTACTGTTATTTGCAAATCACCTTTTCCCCACCACCCCAAGTTAGAAGGTTGTATCTACTTACATCATCCTGAATATCCAGATCACAACCTGCCTTCAACAAAACCTGGACAACGTGGAGATGACCCTTGTAGGCAGCAAGATGCAGGGGGGTCCGGCCATGCTATGGATGAGAAGAAAATAGTAATACCTTAAGATAAATTTTTATGCATGGTAGTTGAATAGAATTCTATGTCCTTTTCATCATTCTTCTGTGTGTACCTCACTCTCTGAAACCTGCAATCATACCAACTGACATGTATTAGTGTGACAAAGGCTTTACCTTGGTTTTGTGAAAGCTGAAAACTCCTCCTCCACCTTCTGCAACATTTCAGTTTATCCTGATGACACTCTACAAAAGGGATATTATATTCACATAAGGGTACTTCTTTATAAATTCAGATCTGGCTCTGTGTCCATGCCTAAGTAGAATTCATGACCCTTTTGTTTCTGTCCCTCTGGAGCACAGAACTGTCAACTGCTGTCACCGTCCCTCTGTACAGCCAAGTTGCAATGGCTGGCCAGTTCATATAGTGTAATAGGCACTGCCTTTGCAACAGAGATAAGAATTACTGAAATCCTGCACATGACAGATGCTCCCCTGAAAAGGAATGGAAGACCTGTATTCACTCCAAGTGATTTTACATGTATGACAACCAACTTCATTTTGCTAAAGATCTGAAAGGTTTTTTTAGACAGTACTTATTTTTACCTCTCTCTCTCTCTGAAATCTCAAACTGAGTGAAACACCTTGAGATCTGTGGAAACAGTAACACTAAAACTGTTCACTGCAGATTATTTAATGGCAGTAAAGAAAATGGGATTCCAGCAATTGCTAAATACATGAAGTATTTCACAAAGAATGCTGTTTTCTCCACTAGGCATTTTGTGAGGGTCACATTAAAAGTCACATTACTCTTCACCTGTATCTATTATATATCTATTCCTTCACTATTCTCTAATTCTCCACCCACTATTTTACCCTGCAAAGGAAGATAAAGAGTCCTAATACATCAACCACAGAAGGGGCAAACACTTCAAGAGCTGTCTTGTGGCTTGCAGTACACAGAAGGCAACCATTGGCTCTCTGAGGTTTTAAGCAACTTCTTAAGTAAGAAAACAACTTCAAGTAAATAATAAACCAAGCTCAAGACAAGATTGTTTCCATACAGCAAAACCCAAATACCCACATAGCTGGTAAAGCTTTGTTAACTCGGCCTCTTCAGAGCAAAAAGGAAAAACACTGTTGTATTCAACAGAATGGCTGAGGGCAAAATGTTTGTGCCACTAGCGATTAGTTGTCTTGTGCTTCAGAAACATTAACTGCTGATTAATTGTCCTACATTATTGACTTAAAGGGACACATCGGAGGACAAAATCCTCACCCACACTATGGCATCAGGGTCTCTCAAAACCTGCACGTTGTCCCCTGCTGGCAGCAGCAGCTCATTCCCATGTGAGAAACTTCCATTCTCGCCCTGCTAAAGATGTGGGAAGGACTCATTTCTGTTGTCACCACTGCCCCTGGGCACCATCCAGCCTCCTGCCTGAGTGTCTCTACCTGGTCAAAGGTCACTAAAATCCTGTCCCTATATCAAAGGGCACTGAGCTGCACTGACCACACTTCCTTCTCTATCAGCCTGGAGGAGAGCCAGGGCTATGCTGCTGTTCCAGCTTTCCAATTTTATGCAAGAGGCATAAAATTCCCAGGCAACACAGGGATAAAAAGAAAGAAAAGAAAAGAAAGAAAAGAAAGAAAAGAAAGAAAAGAAAGAAAAGAAAGAAAAGAAAGAAAAGAAAGAAAAGAAAGAAAGAAAATAATAAAATACCATTTTTAAAAATACCAAATTGACAAATCATTCCCCACCATGAACAGTATGTTTGGATTATGAGTATGTGCTCCAGCACATTCAGATTTATGGGTCCTGACTTTCTGCATTCCTTAATGCCAATAAGTAAATCACCGAATCCAGGCATCTATCTCACTTCCCAGAAGGTTAATGAAAACAATTTATAGCAATCTGTGCATGGAGAAGGAAAAATCCCAAACAAACCCAACTTGAAGCCTGCTCATATGCTTTAAAAGGAGAGTGACAACAATATGAATATATATTCCAGCAGGGAAACTTTCTGCTAAGATAACCAGCTCTAACCACTGAAAAAATGCTGACAAGCAGTTAAAGGTACTGTGTTAAAAGTAAGCTATGAAAACAGAATTGGAGTTTATTTGAATACAAGGGACATATTTTCCTCACCAAATACACCTTCCTGGGCAATTGCCACACAGACCATGCCTGCTGGCACAGTTGAGCTGAAAGATTAAGGGATCATTTTTATACCAGAGTGTTTGTGTGTTTCAGATTCTCTATCCAGAAACACAGGTTCAGAGGCATCTCACCTACTGGAGAACCCTAAAGAAACGCCTTCAGGAAACAGAGCTTCTGCACACATGCAGTCCTTGAGTTCTTCCTTCTTTAAAGCAGCACTATAAACAAAAACTCTGATACTAACCAGGAGAGGAGACTGGGAAGGAGGATCAGTTCCAGCATATTACATTGATTAGAGGCTCAGGCTTTTGGAAGAGCACTGATCATCTCAAGATTAATCACAACCCTGCAAGAACCAGCAATGCCAGATTTTCTTTTTCTTTCCAGCAACATCAAAAAGAGAGCAGAGATGGGCAGTACAGCTGGACACTGTTCTAGCACGGGCAATGCCAACACTGGACAAACATCAAATCCTCACACAAATACACATACACACAGGTATGAATGTACATACACATGCATACACCAACCCAGAACAAACTGTGAGGAAGAGAAAAAGCAACCTGGGTACCCCTCATTCTGGGATTCTGGGACTGACTGGGAGCAGAGCAAGCTTTGGAGACAAACACTGAATAAGAGTCAACAATAGCCAGGGCTGTTCTTGCCTTCATGTCTTTAAGTCAAGCCATCAGCCCACAAAGTTTTTCTCTCACAGCAATTCCTCCTACCCAAAATATATAGGGGGCAGAGAGATGAAGGCAGACAGACAAAACTCCCTCTGTGTGTCTCCCCCATAAAGACATTCTGCATTCAATGCAGCAGCAAAGAGGGGTTTATCTGAATACACACAAGGGTCCTAGGGGGAAAGAAAACATACAAACCAGAGTGTCTCCTAGATGCTCACTTCAAGGACACAACACTAAACCAGGGACTGTTCAACATGCAGATTACTGACTTAGAAGCTTGTGAGTATTGCCAAATATGAACTGTCATGATTTGGGGGTTATTACAAATACAAATGAGAGGCTGCTACAACTTGGGATTAATGAACCAATAAAGCAGTCATTCATATGTTAAAAAAAAAGCAATTTGGACTTCCATTCAAATGCAAACAATTGCTTCATCAGGCAACAAATCATACAAATGGTCCTGTGTCATGGGCTTATTGACAAAATAAATGGGACCTATTGGACTAAGGCTGCAACTTCCAACCACCGTAACATGCTGCTGTAGCTGTGGGGTGTATCAGGTTGCAGCCAAGCACTGAAAACAGCCACATGAACTTCAGCAGTGAAATTCAAGGGTAGGTTTTTGTTTGCATTAAATCTGTACTCTAACTTCCAGACATTGACAGGCAGCTGTCGATACACACCCCTTAAAAGCAGAATCCTCTTAGCATCACTGCCAGTGTATAATCCCCTCTACCACCAAATCCATGCTGGGAGCCTCAGCTCCATAAGCTTTCTTTGTCTTTATGTACGTACAGGTATTTTTCTGCAGGTGCATTCAGTTCTCCATCTCACCCTACTCTCGTTATGCACAAGGACTGTTATTTATTCATCCGTTCTGCACTCATAAAAAACATGCCTGTCCACATTTTATTGGAGAGCCTGAAAGGAAAATCCAAGTCCTGTCACATTGTTCACACTGATGATTTGTTAGACTGTTCTCCATGAATAACCTGCTCGCTCAAGTCAGCAGAAAGCTGCTCATTGACCTCAACAGGCATTCAGCAAGTTCCTAAGTGTTTGTGAGTCCCTTTTAATTTATCTTTATTTATTGTTTAAAACAGACATAAATAACTTCTCAAACTGAAGGAGTGCAAAAACGTGAAAACACCGAAATACATTTTTATTATTGTTGCAGTCTTAGCTTAAAAAAGAAGAAAAAGAGAGACTGCTTTAAAGAACTCAACATGCTGTGAAGTTGGGACTTAAAGTACCCCAGCATTACAAGAGTGTTGCCATATGGTGTGCTCATAACATGACTAGTTCAGAAGTTAAACCAAACAATTACTGAATCAAAACAGAAGCACTACCTTTTGCATTTCTGTGGGGCTTTCTTTCTGAATTATCATCCATTCTCTGCAGAACTCAATTTTATAGCCATGATCTCTATGCAGGAGCCTGCTCCAGCACAAGTTTTTCAGGGATTCACAGGCCTCTTTCAAGAATCCACCTGCTCTGGTATGGGTCTGCCTCCAGGGGCTGCAGGTGGATCTCTGCATCCCCATGGACCTCCACAGGCTGCAGGGGCACAGCTGCTTCACCATGGCCTTAACCACAGGCTGCAGGGGAATTTCAGCTCCAGCATCCTCCTCTCCCTCCTCCAGTGACCTTGGTGTCTGCAGAGTTGTTCCTCTCACATGTTCTCACTGCTGTTCCCTGGCTGTAATTACATCTTCTCTGTAACTTTTTTTTAACCTGCTTAAATATGTTACCCAAATGTGCTACTACCATTTCTGACTGGCCCAGCCTTGACCAGTGGCACATCCATCTTGGAGCCACCTGGCAGTGGTGGAAGAGCCAGACCTGGGGAAGCTTTTGGCAGCTTCTCACAGAAACCACACCTGTAGCCCTTCCCACTACCAAAACTTGGCCATGCAAACCCAATACCCCCAGGAAAAGGACAACAGCATCCTGGGAGGATAGCAAGGCACATCAGCTCAGCAAAAGTCCCAGTGCTTTTGTGCCAAAGATACAGCTGTCAGTAATTTCAATGAAAGCGAGCTCTACTACAAAACGACTGAAAGAAGGGCCCAGCCTTCTTGCTTGGAAGAAAAGGCTTAAGTTCTTCGTTTTCCAGTTTTTATTCACCAAAGTCCCTGATAAAGGCACCTGCTTATTGGATCAGTCTATATGTATGACCAGTTGTTCAGGGTATTTTTTTGCCTTTTTCATAAAGGAATCAGCTACACATTTCACACCTGTGAAGAATATCAGACAAAAAGGCAGAAAAACAGAAATTATCTCTTTGTCATATCAGGCAGAGCAGCAACAGAGCACCCTGACCAAGCAGGTGCCCTTTGAGAAGAGCAGAGCCACAAAGCCTCTGCTGAGCACCACACCTGCCCTGGGCCACAACCCCACATGGCTGGTGGCAGAGGTCTAGCACCAAGATGAGTGCTCAATGCATGTGCCAGACAGTGCCACCAGCCCTCTCTCACTGTGGGCCCCCTGATGTCAGATGGCCGGCACCCATGTGACTTAGTGGCCATCAGCTCCTCTTCACATATTTTAAAAGGCCTCAAATCTGGAATGAGCCCGAGTCTGAGGAGGTGAACATTTCCATATTGACTTCACCTGCACAGATGCCTTGCTATTAATGATGCCAAAATGAAACAAGTGCATCCTCAACATAATGCTGAAGTGAGCACCTGGACATGTGTATTCTCCATTGGATTTTGTTTCTTTCATATCCTTCCTCTTCCTTCTGAAATCATCTACTCAGAAGTGACAAAAATGAAATACTGTTTTGCAGCTGAATTGTTGTTTACTGAGGCAACAATTAACCACATCATATGACCTTCCATACAGGACAAAAACATAACTGCACAAGTCAGCTATAAGATGTTTACTAGTACTTGGTTTGTTACAGAAAATATCCTTCATTTTTCTTGAGCTATGCTCCATTAATCATTCTTGAATAAAGAACTCTAACATTTATCTCTAGTTCCTGGACACTTTTATCTGTGGCTCTGTGGTGTTTTTCACAACAGTTGGTCTGTGCTTACAGATATGGATCAGAAATATATTTAAAGTCTGCTGTGATAGGAGAAATTTTTCTTTGCCTCCAAAGATCTTTGTCTCCATGTGCCTTCCTACAATAAAACCCAGAGAATTCAGCAGGAAGTTCGGTTGACAGGTACCAAATCCTCTTTTTTTTCTTTTTTGGAAACAAACCCCTATAATTTATAATTAGGCAGAACAAACTGAAAGCTACTAATAAAAGCAGAACACATACAGGTAAATCAGAACTAAGGCATGCATATGGATAAATTTATTTTTATGCTTCATTGTGCAATGAGTTTTATCTTGGGGGAGAAGAGGGTTCTGGGTTTCAATTTCTCTGAAAGCTTGGTCTATTTTACTGCACTACAAAAAGCCTGCCATCTAATTTCCATTCTAAAACTAAGAACCTCTATCCTGAAAGTCGTTCTTATTTTGAGCTTGTTCTGTTTATTGGAAGACAGCACAAGAACCTGTTGCTGTGATGGCTAAAAAACATCCCCCAGATTTCCAGTTTCAATGTACTTGAGACTAATTTATACATCCTTGCTCTTGTGACAACCTTGTCCTTAACTTTAAACAGCTCTTTCTCCTTCCAGCCTTTGTGTGACATCAGATTAGCAAGCCAAGCTCTTCCAGGGTATGTTTATACAGCCTTTCGTAGGCAAATATGCATATGCTCTCCCTGTGCAGCTGGCTGGCTGGGTGAGAGCCAGATGCAAACTCCACACTGTGGACACCTGGACAGGACATCACAGAGCCTGAATGGATGGGCTCTGGTGAGCGCACCAGGTTGGTCTCGCGCCTCTGGGCTTGCACTGAGCTCAGCTCTCTCTGGCTCACAGCGTGGGAGGAGTCAGAGTGTGTGTGCCTCCAAAACACCCTGTACACACAGCCTTGGCTGCTGCTCTCAGAGAGTCTCTGCTCCTCTGTGTGCACTCCTCCACAGTCTCGCAGATCTGACTTCATCTCTTCTGAGCAGGGCTTGTCACCAGGCTACCCAAGTACCTCATCTGTACTGCCTGTTTGTGTGCTGGGATGCATCCAGAATGACAACAGGGACAGCTTTTGTCATCTACCCTCTCTGGGCTCCACCAGGATGACCCACAGCTTCTAGGAAAGAACAGCCACAATGCTGTAGTACCTGGTGAGCTACAGGGATGGCCTCAGAGCCCACAGCTCTCCAGCACGGCTGGCAAGTACATCTCTCCAACAGAAACACCAGCACTTTGCACTTGGCCACAATTTTGCTGCCAAATGAGCTTTGTTTTGATTTTCCACACAGGGTAGAACAACAAAGCAAGGGAGCCACCTATGTCATTTAGGAAAGAAAAACTTGTCAATGCTAGGAAATCAGCATTGTATCAAATTAACCTGATTTCGTGTTTCAAAGTCAGATCTACACTATTTGTTTCTTACTGTAATTAGAAGAGGTCCCTCAGCAGCCTCAAAGCACATCATCAGAAAAGAAACAAAAAAACAAAAAACCAAAATCCAAACAAAAGAAAACACAACCACAAAACCCTGAGCTACTATTCAGGTATGTGTAAGTCAGTATTTCCTGGTCTATTACTGACTACCTTTAATAGTTGTTCATCAGCTACAGAGCTGCTTGGACAACAGAACCAAACAGCCATCTACATGAGACTATTCATGTTCATTACATCTGTGCTTTTTATCTACCAGCAAAAGGCTACTTATTTTGGCAAACAAAGCTTTCAAACATAGACTGTCCTTGGATCACTCCAGCTTTCAAAATAAATATTTTTTACAACTCAAACACTGTGAAGGGACTGAAAACAACTGTCACTGACAGATAAGTATTCTGTCTTTTCCTCTTTTTATCAAATGTGCTTTCTAACTGTAAATATTAGCTCCCATACATAGGTAATGGTTCAAAACCAATATGGAAACACAAATAAAAGTAGATAGGATGGAGAACAACAGTTCATCAAAACAGCACACCCCACATTTTATGTTACAATTCTACAGATTTAACTTATCTAGTTCTTTTTACGGTTTTTTGATGATCAAACCTTCTCTGCAACAGGCAATTACCTCTCATCTTTTCTAAGACAGTATTATTTATAACATGTTGAGCATTAGGAATAGGGGAGTATCAGTTTGAAATCACTTGTATCTAAGCAGAAATCCTTTGACTCTGACTTTTCTCAAAGGTATGGGGAACACAATTTGCAACTCCCAAGTTTGGAACTGACTAAGGGACTTGTTACACAGAACAAATCAACAAAGATGTTTGGTATAAGTGAGGCTGCTGCACCAAGAGACTTCAGCAGCAAGAAACACTTTCTGTGTCCCCTTACCCTGCCACAAGAGGTGGCTTTTCCCCATCCCTCACCCGGGGAGATGGGTACCCTGAACTGCCTTCCCTCGACAGTGATGAATCGCTCCATTCATCAGGTCACACAGTGCTCAAAAGTCAATGCATGCTTTGAAAAATGTTGCCAACCTCTGTCGACACACTGTGTTTGCAAGGGCTAAGTGTTCATCACAGCTGTGCCCACTGCAAAGGGTATAAATACGAGACGTGCACTATATTGCAAATTTGCGTGAGCTATTAAGTGCAAACTTTAAGGAAACCTGAACACTAACTTCAGTCACATTCAGATTGGTAAAGCTAGGAGGGCATTTTCACAGACAATGGTCTAGAAGAGTTACATTAGTTCCCAGGGCTTTTGCAAAGCGTTTTTCTCCTGTTACCTTGGTAACCGCTACCTTGGCACCCCTGTTGATAAGCTGCACCACATTCTCCACTTGGCCTTTGTAGGCGGCTACAAGCAGGCGTTCTGAAAGCACGGCGACCACATCCTGCTGGCTCATGAATTAGGAGAGAAAGGTTTTCAGGTTTCTTCAGTCCAAAAACAAAGGCTTGGGATCAGTTCAAGCAGCATGCAGGCAGGCGAGGAAGGATTCCAGTTCCCTGGACAGTGACGTTATTGCTATGCCATCCTCTGGACCTATGGATCAGAAAACAACACTGTTGTCAGCCAGTTTCCAGAAACAGAGCACTACAGCAGCTCCTCCCTGAGTGTTCATCTTTGCATTAGCTTGGGAGGGGGTCACAAAAACTTGTCAGAATCTCCTGAAGACACTGCACTTCTGTTGCAAGGCAGAGGGAGGTGGACAGTAGCACACTTACAATGTGCCCTCATTCCCCTTGGCTGGGACAAATATCCTTAAACTTTCTGAGAGCTTAATTCTCTTTTAGCCTAACCTCTATTTGTGTGGTCCCCTTTCATCCTCTCTCTCCCCCCTCGCCACCAGGTTTCCCAGTCTTTAATTAGCCAAGGATGGGTTAACTACTGTTGGCCAAAGGAACCAGAACAGGTTATAGTTACTGGCTGCTGATATAAATATACAAACCTCTGCCCCGGAAGGATTGACTGCAGTCAGCAATTAAAGGCAGCTGACTGTTCCCTCATGAGTATAAAATGCTTCACAGCCTCCCCTGAACCATCCCAAGGACACCACTGGGAGAGATCACAACCTGCTATTGGGAAACACTCATCTTTGCTGTCACTGAGAAATTATGTTCTCCCCACTGAGCTGACATCATGCCCCACTGACCCCAGAAACAATTCAGATTTAGCACTCATCATGCAAACTGTGTATTTGTCTGCCCGGGCTCCACTGACCCATCCAATGAGCCATCAGAGCTGAGAAGAGCTTTCTGATATAATTACAGAAAATGCATCCACAGATCACTTTGAGCTGTGGGATCCAGAACCTGCCAAATTTGGTAAGATTTCAGCTTTATTTGTGCTTTTCCCACTTTAGTATTTAATAGTTTCAGTACAGGAAAAACACCTTCAAGATATCCTGTGTATTTACAACTTATTTGTCCTCCTCTCTTGAAATATCACTGCACTGCTCCTTAACAGCCACCAGTACTAAACACTCTGCATAGTGAAAGAGTAAACAGGTACAGGGTCCAGATGACCTTGGAGATCAATAGCGGAATACAATGTCTTTGATCCTTATGTTATCCTTTAAATTCATCTCAAAACAGCAATAACTAAAACTGTAGGTTAATTTGTAGTAGTAGATGGTAATAGCAGAATTTAATTTGCACTCCAATGGTAATTTATATTAACAAATCTTAGAATGCTTTATGAGCTTTAATTCTGATAACACCATTTGAAGTGAACAATATGCAGAAGAATATTACATGCATTTTAGAAAAAGGCCCTTGAAAGCATAGAAAAGTTACTGGTTTCTCTGAGATCAATGGAAAATTATGCCAAAACCAGTAGAAACTCCAGATAACTGACTCTTGATTTCAAAGAATAAACACTAGGCAATACTATTTCCAGGTAAAAGATTCAGGTTAGCTTTTCCTCACCTTTCTATTCCTTTTTAAGTGCAAGTATGTTTGGAGCAATACCAAAATAGCTGCACATTTATTCTGAGAAACCAGACAAAGAGTTTCTGGGTCTCAAAGTCAGCGTAACATAGGACAATAGAGGAGTGGTGCTGTACCCTGTGTGCCACTGGACTGGTTTCACCCACACCCTCAGTGTAATGGACACAGTTTGTACACCCTGGTAACATGGGAAATATGGAAGATGGAAGAAAAACCCCTTATGTCCTTCACTAGCAAATCATACCCTGCTCCTCTGGCAGAGTGCTGTATACATTATAGTACAAACCATTTTAAAAGTGCCAAGAAATACAGATGGCCTACACTTAGTAATTTGATCTGTGACAAACAACACAAATTTCAGTCTTACCTCCTCAAGTATTTAATTTTCAGTGACTCGTGCTTCCGAAGCAAGCTCACCCTCCCTCCATACCCACCACCCACCCATGATCCCAGCCCCTGCTCCCAATGCATCCCTGACCCTCCCATCACATCCTAAAGTTGTGCTTCCCTAACCCAGGAGCAAACCCCACACCTCCCCTCCATGATCAGCATACAGTGCACACCTTACAACAGGGAGCTTTTCAGGCAGAGGATGGTGTGTTTCTCTGCCAGCCCCTGCCTGTGCAGTGGTGGTTCCAAGGTGAACTGTGCCATGACATGCTTGTCCTCATCCTTACCCCTAAGCTGGCTGCCAACACTTTGGCTGGAGGCATGTACAATACACTGACATCTTAAAACATCTCTGGTTAGATCCTGCTTGGTTTTCTTACCTCTTAAATTAAAAAAAACAAAACTAATCAAAACCAAACAATGCAGTGACATCATTGTCACTGACAGATTTGCATATTCACTACAAAAATCTGTCTCAATGGAGACATTTTCCTGACAGTGACATTTCTGAGCAAGTTTGCAGAAACCATAGATGCTCATCACATCTTAGCCACACCACCAGAAAGACACCAATACCTCAACAATGTAGGGCTGGAAAAGTCTGGATAACCTATGCAAGGTAAATGCTGGAAATCATACTCCCCAGTTTTATTGCTCTGCCTTCCCATTACTGCAGCACACAGAGATCATGAGCCCCCTACTGTCATGCCCCTCAACACTAGAGTGATGGACTGTAACTGTGACAGCGTCACTGCTATCATGGGCTACCACAGGGTTTGCTTTCTTGCCTTTTCCACTACTTGGATCATACATAAAAGACAGCAAGAGGCTGATTCAGCTGTCAGAGTTTTAGGGGTGTCTCCCACTTTGCCCAGGTAGGTCTCCAGCAGGTGTCGGTCCTGCTCCCAGAGGGCAGTCACGGCACGAGCCGGGCTCCTGCTTGCACAACAGGTCACGTTCCCCACCACATCTGCCTTACATCTCCACAAATGGGATTACTTGCAATTCAGAATAGTGTGTCCAATTAGAACAGGAAGCCCAGATAGCTGAAAGACTAACTTTCCTTTTCTCCTGAGCTGATAAAACAAGGTGACAAATGAACAGTGGAAGTGGGAACAGCCTTCTCATTCCCCTCCCCAGGCACCCATCCCCAGCACAGTGGCTACGCTGGCAGTGCCATTGCTGCCCCCAGCTTTAACTCTCTACGTGCCTCAGACACACAGAGCATTTTTCCTAACGACGTCTGCACCCCCAGCAGCAGGAGGAAGGTACCAGATGCCCAAGGACTGCAATTAAAAGCTTGACTGCTCCTTTCACACCCAGATGGTGCAAAATGAACCCGACAACACGATTACAGGCACTGCATCGCATCCCCGCTGCCAGCACCTGCTGCCCAGAATTAAATCCCTCATTATCACCCCCAATATCCAGCAGCTCAAGGGAGGCACAGAGCATGAGAATATTCAAACCTCATGCCTTCAAAACAACAACAAAAATTATTTTGCCTTAACATATTTTTAAATGAAAAAAGCCATCTCTGTGCTTCTTTGTTTAAGATCAGATTACTTACCTGGAGCGGGCTGGGAAAGCAACACCTACTTCCCGAGCCTCTCCACGGAAACTGGCCAGATGTGATGCCCACAGGTTCAGTTGCTTTGTTGTGGGTCAATCCCTTCTGAGGATAACCTGCTCAGCCCTGAGGATAACAAGCTCACCCCATGGGTGGAGTGAGGAAAAGAACGGGCTGGCTGTGGATTAGTATTCCCGACTGGCAGCTGCCAGGCACCGTCCCCAGGCGCTGAGCTCCAGCTGCATCCCCACGGATTACGCTCTCAGCTCACTGAGCTCCGTTACCCTATGGATGCTAGGAGATGTCTGTCTGGGGAGGCACAGCACGGTGTGGGTGGGCAGCTGGCTGCACGCTGGCAGGGCTGTAAAGCTCCCAGCTCCATCCTCTCTCCCATGCAACTGGCAGAGCTGACAAAAATCACTCTCTGCACCTCTCCCCTCCCCAGCTCCCTCCCTCCGAACTGCTGCCAGGCTGCTACAGTGGCCGTAGCGCCCACAGGTCAGTAACAAAAAAAGCACAGGAATGATGCTTTTAGAAAGCCAAAGGACAGTCCAGGAAATATCAAACATCACAGATACTGAAAGGCTAGGCAATAGACTCCCCTAAATTCATGGAGAGGGTTAAAACCAGCAGCTTCCTCTCTGAGGGAAGAGAAAAAGCCAAAACTATGAAAGATTTAGGAGCTATGAGCTAATCAATTTTAAGAAGTTCTCTGTGCTAAATGGAAAAGATGACATGCCAGAGCACAGGTCATTCTCAATGCAATCACTAAGTTAAATTAGTATTTGAATAAAAGAATGCTTACATAGCTAACAAAAAGTTTCCATGTGTGCTGAGGTACAAGACGAAAGGGGAAAAAAAGAAGAAGGGACTGCAGTTTTCTGTAAGGGATCCCAAATTCTCTTTTTTTAGTTTATCACCAGAAATTATGCTGAATAGAATCATAGAATAACAGAATTTCCTGAGTTGGAAGGGATCCACAAAGATCACTGAGTCCAACTCCTGGCCCTGCACAGGATAGCTCCAAAAATCCCACCAAGTGCCTGAGAGCATTGTCCAAATGCTGCTTGAACTCTGGCAGGCCTGGGGCTGTGACCACTTCCCTGTGGAGCCTGTAGACCAAGAAAAACTCTCAGTACCTGGTAGCTTTATTTTATTCAACATAAACAATGGAATAAAATTAGTCTAAATTATCTTGGAATACCCCAATATTAAGATATGGAGCCAGACCATTTCATTATGGGAGGGTACATAAAAGCCAGTATTTTATAATAATAAAACAGTCTTTCTAAGAAAATTTCCTACATCTAAATATTGCTCATCTCCTCTTTGCTTAACTCTCACAGCAAAATTAGTTTTTTTTTTATTAGTTCATAACAGTATAAAATCTATAAAATGCTCTTTTTCTTGTTCAGCCTCTTTGGAAAGCCGTTTGTCATACATAAAATATGACGTAAACACTAAGATTGTATTCACTTTAGAATAACAGCTTTATTCAGCAGAGTGGATTATTGCATTAGAAAGAGTGAGTTTCCTGGAACTCATTTATCATTTACTGCAGGATGCTGATATAGCTACCATTTCTCTCAGCTGACTTTAAAAGAGTTTGTCCAAGACATGCAGCACTACTTCCTTTTCAATGATTTTTCTTTAATTCAACAAGGATCTAGTATAAACTACTCAGGAAAAATATCTATATATTTTGCTAAAGGGAGGACATTGCCTCTCACCCCTTCCTGCCCCAAAAGACAGTTAAAAATCAGTCAAAGGTGTAATTGTGGAAACCAGCAGCAGCTTTATCTGGAAAACAGCAAAGCCCCCCACCAGGTCGAGAACAATGTGCTTTTGATTCACACTTTTCTTTCTTTCTTTAAAACATCACCAATATTATTTTTGGGTTAGGTTTTATGCCAATCAACATTTTGAACTCAACATCTATATAGACTTCTAGTAGATTATACGTTGGTCTCAGGGGAGGGGGGTACTGTTTTCATTACATATTTTATTGTGGCAAGTACAGTAATTCAGTTTCCATGTGGACAGTAGCATATTCATCACCCTATGTATCACTACTGTCTGGGACATCTGAAAACATTTTCCGGGCTTTTTTTTTTCACTTGTTGCTATTAATTACTTGAACAATGACTATCTAGCAGCCTCCCAGGGAGCATCTGCATGACAGTTACTCATCAGGCTTCCCACCACAACCAGAGCAGACTGATTGATGTCACTGTTGCTTTGTCCAGTCCATCTCTGTTGCCTGGCCTCCACTGCTGGCTGCACTCAATGTGAATCCTCAGCTGCCTGGCAGCTCTCAGGCAATGCCTTGGTACCATCAAAACCAACCTCTAGAGTTGCACCTGCCAGGCAGAATGGTCTTGGAGAGAGGCACAGACATATGGCGACCAGTGATGAAGATCAGAGGCAGTTTCAAGTCATTGCTTAGACAAAACTAATCTCGTACAGAAACAACTGTTTTTCTTCCCCTCTTACTTACCTGTCTGCCATTTAGCCCTGAGTTCCCTCACCCAACACACAGGTTATATACTTACCACTCTTCATATAACATGATTTGGGGGGGTTTATATGGCTTATCTCATTGAAGTTTCACAGCTTTGTTACTCCCCACTCTTTCAACACCTGCATACACACACGTCAAAACCACTCAGTACAAGCAAGCTCAACTCCCAGCAAGCTCCGTCAGTTGAGCACTATTTACATGACAAAACAATATCTATTGTTTGACAGGGGACAGTGCCAGTGCGCAAACACACATGAATGACATATCTGCTCCCATTTGCATAAAACCAGTTAGGAGATCTTTCCAGCTGACTGCTGTTTAACAGAAGTGCCGGAGCCGAATCTTGGGAACGAAGCAGACACATGGCTGTGCTCATGGGAGAGTGGGGTTTATGTTACCCTCACACACAGTGGGGCTTCTGGATGGGAGAACTGGCCCTCACCATCACCTTCTGTGCAGGAGCCTATTAAAATGACTGCAAGAGCTCATTGTGAGCAGAAAGTGCCATAACCCTTTCCACAACCAACTTCCTCTCCTTTTCTGCTGTTCTTCCCTTTCTTATCCCAAAGCATGCCCTCTGCTGCCAGGGTTCAGATTACCTTTAGCATGGACAGTGTCTGTCATTCAGTTTGGGGACCCTGCTGCTGCCATGTTAGAGTGCTGAGGCAGAGGTCTCCTCCTGCCCATGTATGACCTGAACCCTCTTCCCTGCTAGCACAGACAGCCCACACTCTCCCAGACAACATATAATAGTAACTGAGGTTAATACTGCAAAAGACACTACAGAAAATTTCAAGAAGAAACTAAGTCCTACATTTACAGATTTTTTTCAAGGCCAGAAAACATCACTACAATAATCTAGTGCCAACCAGCACCAAGGCATGAACTCCTATGTGAGCTAGAGCCTGTCTTTTATACACATTATTAAAGATGTGCGGTCAGGCAGTTATCAGGAAATGCTCTGGCTGACAGAGTAGAGAAGAAAAAGAACACATTTACCAGCTTTAAAATATTTTTCAGCTGGCAAGAGAGCACTGGAGATCTTCTTCTTCTTCAAGAAAAATATGACTTAGGAGCTGCCAGCAGCAATGACGCAGCCCCTCCCCTCACAGCTGATGTGTTGGGAGAGCACTGGGAGGTGTGGTGAGGTAGGTGGACCAGTGCCACCCAGTTCAGCACTGATCATGGAGACAACGAGAGTACACGAGATGTTTGGATATTGGCGCAGTATTCCTCAATATTGCTAGGCTTCTGGCATGAGAGGAAGAGTCTGGCAGGTGGTGTGTCAATTAAAAGCATAACAAGGCTCAAGCTGAAAGTCAGTGGATGAAATTCTAGGGATAGGGTGGCCAGGGTGGGAGAAAGATGTATTCAGACAAGCATGGGTGGAAGTGCTAAGTATACCCACTGTAACCCTCAGAGAGGTGTGTGCTCCTGTTATGGTATACACCACTACCATCAAGAGATCACGATTTTTCCAGCTGCCTCCCACCACAGGGTACTGCATCAGCAAGAGGAAGCACAAATATCCAGGGATTTGGCACACCCTGGAAAATGGGCAAGTGAGAAAAATTGAGCACAGAAGGGAAGCAAATATGAAGGTCACATTTTGTTGCATGGAATCATCCCACCAGTCAGCACAGCTAGGACAGTAATTCTCATTTCCTAAACCCATGTGCTGATCCCCCAGTGCTGCTGTTGAGAAGCTGGCTGTAACTCCCAAGAAAAAAAACATTATTGATGTGCTTAAATTATCTGCACCTGATTCATACATACCTGAGCCTGCCAGAGGGCTCCCTCTGACCTCAGCAGACTTTGGAAGAGCCCTGAAAGAACTGGGGAGCAACTTTAAATGATCTCTGAGGAGATCCTAGTGAAGAGAGGAAAGTGTAGGTTTTAGGGACTTTACCCATGAGTTTGGGCCAAAGACAGCGAAGATTCTCTCTCCCATGCAGTGCACAAAGCCTCCATGCTGCACACGTCCCATGGTGCTCAGTGTTTAGGTTACACAGCAGCAGCTGAAGGGGACAAAGCTTTTCCTCTTGAGACCATGGGCTCAATTCTGCTTTGGCAGCCAGGTCAAGTCAGCTACCAAGACTGCTGTTTCATGGCTGTGCAGGATCCTACATGATACCCACAGAAGGTCTCTACTCCAGTTCTAGTGCAAAGATGTTCATAAATGACAAAAAGATTCCAACCATATCAAATTATATACTTGTCAGCAGTCTCAGCAAATAGACAGGATTACCATGTGAAGGCATGTAATGGCACAGAAACTGGGGCAATAAACAGAGATTTCTATACTGTCAGTATTGTCCCCCAGACAATTAAAACACTCTCTTCCCCACAAAATAAGCTGGCTTATCAAAATGATACCTAATCCCTAATATTTATTTACTATGTTGACAAACATAATGAATGATAATAAGATCACTCTACAGGATCCCTATCCCCTTTCCTTCTTCCATTTCCTTCACTGCTTTCTTGTCTAGATAAAACACTGGAGTTTTCTTGCCACTCCCCTCTAGATCACTTATTCCAGCTCTCTGCTCCTTCATCCCCTGACAGAGTTCTTTTGAGGCTTGGTACTCAAAACTACGCAGAATATTTGCAGAGAGCTCTTGATGAGAGCAGCCCTGAAGGCAACCTGTTTGCAAGGAGAGAAATACTGAGCAGAATATGTGTGCTGAAAGAGGAAATGCCTGCTGGACTGTGAGCCTGGGAGCCAGCAGGATCCTTGAGAAGGGCAGTCAGTATCTTTGAAGGGCAGCTGGGCGTCCAGAAACCAGAGACATCCTGAGATACCATCAATAAGTTCAAAACCAAGGAACTTATCATCTGAAAAGGTGAAAAAAGTGGGAAAGGTGGAAAAAGGGAAAAACATCCTGAGGAAATAAGGTTCAACAACTGCCATTGGCTGTTCTAACTGCAAGAACAGGAAACAGCAGTCTGAGATGTGAGAAATCATCATCATCATCTACTGGCTCTCCCAGCTGAAAAACAGAAATCAACAGCACCTCTTGGCTGCTGAAGGAGTGTGTCAGACACTCCCTATGGTCTCTGTGCCATAGAAAGGACTTACGTTTTACCCAAACTGGAGCTTTGTCCTTTGGTTATTTCCTGCACTGCTTGTGGTTTTCCTACACAGGTTGAGCTCCCCACAC
Source organism: Drymodes brunneopygia (assembly GCA_013400955.1). NCBI lineage: Eukaryota > Metazoa > Chordata > Aves > Passeriformes > Petroicidae > Drymodes > Drymodes brunneopygia. The sequence goes on from VZTZ01050734.1 coordinate 744,030, forward strand.
AAACTTTCCACAAGATCTTCTAGACAAACTCTTGGACCCTCTTTAGGGATGTCTGGCTGACTCCCAGCTTCATGACAAGGCTCATCATTGACATGAGACTCTTCCTGTTACTTTACTGGTCTTCCCCTGGGACCACTTCTGTATTACAGAATCCCTGAAATCTTCTTACTCCCGCAGGCCAGTTAACCCTTCAGGTCATGACAACCATACAGTAAATAATTCCCTCTGATCTCCTCTACAGATCAATTTCTGCATGCCAGAGCCCTGGAGCTGGGCTTTGCCTTCCCTTGCAACTGCATCAGACAGATCAAATTCACTTCCTAGAACACTCCAAATTCTCAGACTTATTTCTGCAGCTTAAACAGTAATGCTCTGCCTTGTAGGAATCAGAGATTCATTCTTACAGCGTGGTGCTTGGCACTCAACACAGCAGAGTTTAATCCCCTTGATTTTGGACCCAGTGGAGCTAAATCCCCATGGATTTCCTCTCCTTTTGAAGTTCCTGCATTTTCTCCCTACTCCCCCCTCTCACACTGCTTAGAGGCTCTTTCTGTCCCACCACCCCATTTGTGAATTAAGGGTAAAATGCTGTTCCTATTTTCCATAAGCTGGGGCCACCACGAAGAACACAATTGAGGAGTGTGATGGGCCCAATGGTCCTGGTTTAACACTCACTTCTCTGTAGTTACACAAGCAGGAGGGGCAGAAGCAGTAATAACTTGCAGAGCCAAAACCCACAAACATTTCAGGCAGTAGCAACAGAGAATCCATCTACCTGAAAACCCTTTTATATTGTATGAAAGAAGTGTTACATCTTGTTTTACAACATGCTGCAGTCCGCTCAGGAATAAAGCAATTACTTTCATTAGCAGCACCCCACAACTGCTTAATCAACACAAAGTACCTAAATAATCCAAATCTTTGTGACAAACAAGTCTGAGGGATAAAAAGAAATTTCAAAATAAAACTAAAAAAATAAGCTGCTTTATGCAAATTCTGTGGGCTGTATGCATCACATCAAATTACATTTTTCACTGCTTTAGTGTATTGTGCCATTGACTTGAAGATGTCTTCATGCTGATGGCATGACTGATCTTGCTTTCATGTTGGCTTGCAAGGGTAACAGTAGATAGCTGTGCAGGGATTATTTCAATGGAAAAATCTCTGGCAAGACCAGAAGGTGCACTGGTGACAGCATGATAATGAGGGATGCTTTATGAGGGAAAAGACTCTCCTTGGACACTGACAGTTAATGGTTCTCAACTCACTCACCTCTTCAATCAGAGGTGTCCATCATGGAAGCTGAGGACAGTGGGACCAAAGAGCTGGAGTAACCATCTGAAGCAAGCACTCTAACTTACCATAGGAAAACACTCAGATTGGAAAAGAAATGCAAAAATGGACCAGTGCAGAAAGTATCAGCAAACCTGAGTAATGACTTACCTTCTGAATGGACTTCAGAAATCACATCACACTCTCAGGTCTAATTTTCTAAGCCCTAGTCAATGATCCCACAAGACCAGAGAGTACTCCAGTACTGAGAGTGCCTTATTTTCCAGTAACAGGGAAACACTTCAGTGCATGGGAAGCCCCTCCTTGTGTAGAGGATGGGGCTTCCTAAGGGGACAGTCTGTGACTTTGTCTTGAAGAACTCAAGCTAGCTAAGCTAGCCTCCTGCTTAGAGAAACCCCGTTTCAATGGGATGTTTGACACTCCTCGAGCCACTGGTCCTTAAAAATGCAGTTGAACAGAGGTTTACAAGGACAGCAGAGGAGGCAAGGAACTACACACCCCAAAAAACACAGCAGTGTGACATGAATACCATAACCGAGTGCCTCAGGTAAAACTCCAAGCTCCTCACAATCCCTAGTTACCCAGGAACTGGAATGCATGGCATTATTTCTGACAAAAAGTTTGAAATCATTTAGACAAAAAATTTTGAAAGGTTGTATTTGTTTTTTACTCACAGTTAAGGATCTACTGTTCAGTTTTTTCTGATGAACATTTTACAGCTGTGTCTTGCAAGGTGACCTCTGGAAAAGGACAATGGAGATACCAGCTTCAGTCTTTCCCAGTGTTGACAACAACAGCAAGTCTCTGTACCACAGTATGGCACACTGCTCCTGGGTGAGGAGAAACACATCATAAATGGAGCATCACAGCAGACTGAGAAACATGGAAATTTAATACCAGTGCCTTCTGCATACACCTGGGCAAACCCAGATGTTTCCTCCTGAGGTTTACACACCCACTTCCCATTATAAACAAGCTCCAACCACAGCTCTCCAGTTTGGTTCCCACTAACTGACCTCTGAAAATAAAATTATGCAGCTCTCACTGCTTTGTAGGGATGAGGAAAATGCAACAGAAACCTTCATTTCTTCCCAGAAATCACGTGACAAATCAATAAAATCAGGAAAGGGACAAGTTCACAACAGTGTTCACGAATGATGGAAGTCACTTGGCCTGCATGAACTTTTGAGAGCTGAAAACTGTTAAGGATAAATAATCTCTCTTGATCTCTGAAGCAGAAATCATTGCTGAAATGCCAGTTCAGTGACTTCAATTAGAAAATGCTGTTGGAAGACCTTACCATCTCTCTTTCCTACTAATTAAAATCACCACACAATTTAGCTGCTTTTGCCATCCTTTTTCCTAATGTATTCGGCTCAGCAGATGTGTTTAAGTACAAAAACCACCTGATAATACATAAAGGCACTGGAAAACTAAGCACTAGTTATGTCTGTGACTTGACCTTTTGGTACTGTCTGCTGACTATATTGTCAAGGACAATGTCATTGTCTTGTAAATACACCTTGCTGTTTCATTTTAATTGGAAATACCAATTGAAATATAAAGAACCAAGTAAATAAACTGTATTTAAACTATAGGTAGACTATCAAGAGTCACGTTCAAGATGATGTGCAAAGAGGCATAGCCTAAACTGAGAATCAAGAAACAGAATTTGAAGAGACATCTCCAGAGCTCATCCCTTCTTACAGCTTGGATGAACTTATAGGCTACTTCTGTTTAGGAATAAATGGTGTACTCTGAAAACAGGTTCTTAAAATGTCTCAGAGGTGGTACAAGTTCCGTATGTTATGTGCTGTAACAATTTCATGTAGGAACTGGAAGAATAGAAGGTTCTTTTTCTTAAAAAAAACCAAACCCCAAACAAACCAGAAACATTCATGCAGAAACGTAATTAAGCCTAATTCAAGATAATTTGATTAGCAGTATCATTCTGCTAACCTCACCAGGTTCATCAGGAACACAGCTAGTGTGATTTCACTTGGGTATCTTACCTCTTATCTATACTCTGAAAATTGTATACTAACAGAAGTAACTCCTCATTTAAACAAATCTACGTTATGAAATTAACACAACATGCTGCTCATTTACACATTATCTGTTAAAGACTACTCACAATCTGAAACTCAGTTCAAAGAAAGGGGTCCAAAAGGTGAAACAGATCCCTGTTGTGTATTTGTGAGGAGAATCAAGCAGCAGCAAATGGACAGTGTGGCAGAGAGTGTAGGAGGGATCCAGCAGCAATGCCATGAACAGTTTAAGAGCCCAGGCATGCTACCCAGCATCTTGTATGAGATCAGAGAATAAAAGCATGGGCAGGATTTCAACAACATCGGGGACTGCAGACAGATAACAGCTGATGTGAGGCTGAGGAGGAAGTGCACATTATAACCTTGGATGAGAAAGAGGTCAGGAAAGACACTACCCAGAATGAAACGTGCAAAGCTGGACGGAAAAAGACACTGGTGCCACCAACAATTATGGACAGCACATTGAGCAAAAAGGGGGAGAAGAGAATTGCAGAAGCTATGTAGAAGAGCAAATGTAACAGGCGATGGTCTGGTCTTTCTTCATGCTGGAAGAAGTTCAGAGGAGCTTATGCTGCTCCCAAAACCAGAGGAATGAGATGTGAGGGTGGACACTAAGAGAAGAGATGAAAAAGCAGTGAAATGGTCTGAGATTGTACATGATCATCAGGGCAAGTGGAGGGATTAGCAAAGGAGGGCAGGCAAAGAACTTCTGCCTTTGCCAAAGAATGAATGCTTCTAAGGAAGAAGAAGAGAGTACAAGCAATGAAAAAGCTTATTTTGCCAGTGTTCTCCTCAAAACAATTGCTGAGTTCCTACACTGATAGAGAAGTGGAGGGAGAAAAAAGTGAATCTTCCCAGGGATAAGCCCATGCTGTCAAAAACCTCACTGGGGCTGTAAAATAAAATATTTATAATAAACTACTACTTCTTTATAAACTGTCCTATTTGCTTAGTGCACATGATTTAAGAAACACACCGGTATTTCCCAAAATGCACTCCAGTCCATTTAGGAGGAGGTATTTCAAATTTTCTTTAGGTGGGAATAGAAACTCTGTATACTCCTCTCTTTTGTATCACTCATGCAAGTCTTTGCTAATAAGGACTATTAACACTTTTTTTCCCCTCCCTGCCATTTTTGATGTATGCACAAATCACTTTAAAAACCAACACTGCAACTGTGATATACAAGGGAGAAAATTTAATTGCTGGAGATCAATAATAAAACTTTAATTACCCACAGTAAGACAAAAATTTGAGTTTAAGAAAGCGTGACTCTAAAACACTAATAAAGCTGTCCTCATCTTTGAATTGCTGCTATGAGTGTTAAGCATTTCACTTTAGATTAAATATTGCATTCATTTGATGTGCAGTGTTCCTTTGTATGCTGTATGCACACAGAAAAAGACACAAAGCTGTACAAACCTGGTTTTAGCCAAACCCATTATTTTTCACGCATATTAAATATATTTCAGCAGCATGATCATTAGCTATTACATTGTACAAGAGCAATTGTTCCGCTATAGAACCATCAATTAAATATGTTCATATATTTACACTGATTTAATAAAATGCAAAGCATCTATTTCACCACCTTTGAAATATAAATATGTTGAGCTCCACCATTCACCTAGTGTACCTAGCAAAGTACTTTAAGTGATGTTGGAAAATACAATGAGTTATAAAGCAAAGACTGACAAGGCTAGAAAATGTTGATACTGATGCTCTAATTATTATTTAGGTTTTAATCTTCTAAATCCAGGAGAGACAGGTTTGGTTCAACAGTTTGTCAACAGGACAGTATCTTTGAAAATCATCACTGAAAGGTGATGTTTTTCATCAGTACTGAGATTAAATAAGGTGGGCTACCTACTCTTCACAATCAATCAATCGATCATCACGATCATCAATCAAATCCTGTGTTGGTAAAGCCCACCTAGACCCTTCTTGAAACACATTTGTTTTATTTCCTAATGGTGAGAAATCTTTGGTCTGCCACACTAACAAGCCGAAGAAGAGAAAAATTCCTGAAAAAAGGCCAGTCTTACTGAGAAACGAGCTGCAATTAAAGCCTTCCACACATTACCCATAAAAAACAGACACATAATTAGAGCATATGCAGCAGCAATTTTTTTAAACTGAATATTGGATTGATTGTACAAACTGTCCTAGTGAAGGGAGGCAAAAGAGAGCTGGCACTGTGCTTTATAATATATTAAGGAACAGCACTCATAAAGGATAGTGTGCAGCCATTCACAGACGGTGCTTATATTTTGTTATTAACCAGGTCACTCCAAGCTCTGAAAGCAGAAACAGATGTTCTGTTTTCTTTGAGATCTTTTGGCAAGTCCAACCCAGTGCACTGGGGACACATCTGTCCTGGGATGCACACCCCGCAGAGCTGCACTGTGACACCTTCCTGACAGCTTTAGCCAAGAAAAGATGATTTGCCTGTGCAAAACTGAGTAAAAAAAATGGTAGACTAAGCTGGGCTAGGTTTAGCACAGTGTACTGGATAGTGAGTGTCTGAAGAGTGTTCAATAACGTGCATTATCAGGGCGTGATATTTCTTTCAAGAAGATTAGACTTCACTATTTGTGCAAAAAACCTGGACTGGGTCATGTTGCAGCAGCCTCGAGTAATGGCAGTAAATTGAGAGCACAGTAAAAGCCCCTCTCACATCAGGGCACAGCAGAGAGACAGAGTCTGTCCAAAGAGCCACTGTCATAGCTCATACCTATTTTCATGCAGCAACATCCAGAGGGGGGAGATGCTAATTGGGTCTCTTTGTTCATTCAGTTCTTAATCTCTCTGTTGAGACTGACAACGGGGGAGACCATTAGTGTCAGCTCTGCTGGGACTTTCTGTTATTAAGGCTACTTAAGCTTTTCCAAGTAAATTGCATGTGTCAAACTAACAGCACACAGTGATGGGCAAAAAAGCCATTACACAACTGCTCTCCCTTTCTATTGATCCACCCAGGTGCAAGGGGGAAGGGAAAGACAAAACGCTGGAGACTTCAGCCAATTCTTTGCAATTCCCTGCTTCTCCCACTCATTATATTTCTATTTTACACTATTTGCAGGCAATACATTAGTCATTCCCTCCACTTCTTTCTCTTAACAGGAGGTTAATGACTGAGCATACAAGTCCCTCACAAAGCTTTGCAATAGTGACCACGCTGGATACACTTTGCTGGGTAACTTAAAGCTTTAAAAAGTTTTGGTTTAGATTAGTTAAATTTCCTTCTGCTGTCTATGGAGAAAGACAAACAATGTAATGCAGGCACAGGAGCAGCCCAGCTTCTTTCTTGCCCATTCCTCTGACCACAAAGGGACCTCACCTCTAATTTTCACACACCTCTACTTAGATGGTGTGAACCCCATATGCAACAACAACCTGGCCATCCTTTAGAGAAAATATTTTGCTATGTCAAGGCTTCCATCTTTTTACAGAAAGAACTAGAAATTGTTTCTAGACTGTCTTCTGATCTGTCATTATAGCCCTTAGCTCCCATCTGAGGCTACAGGATTCCCAGCACCTTTTAGCCATCATTCATTTTGGTGTCATTAAAGCAGCAAAACCATTTCTGGTGCCATCTAGAGTATATCTAATCTTACATGTGCAAAACCTTAAGTAGAACATAAGTATGATCCTTGACCCTGTTATATCACAGGAAGTTTGCCTTTAACTTCGATGATTTCACTCCAACTCCTGACACCCAGAGAGCTACAAGGCTTGTTATTGTTCGTACCTATAAATGGTTTTAAATCTCTAGGCTACTTTTTTGGATCTTGGAATATTTAGCCCGTGGATCTCGATCTATAACACAGCATGCTGAAGAATTCTATCTGCTAGGTGTAATGTTTGTTACTAAAATCCATGTAGGTTCTTTGAAGCAAACAGGGATTTCCACCCTGCAATACAATTCCAAAATACGAATTGTAAAAGGAACAGTTTTTAATTCAAGTATGGGTTCAACAGAACTATGGCATTTCTCCATTATATCTTACTTTCTGCTCTTTTGCTAGTTTTTTTAGTGCTTTTCAGAAGAAAATCAAACGAGGGAGGGGAGAAATAGTAGAGGGGAAGTTTAAGCACAAAGAACTTAGTCCATTTAAAGTTAGGGATGCCAAAGGAAGGACGATTCAGCTACCTGCAAGGCCACTGTAGGGCTCACACATTAAAACCAGATACTGTGAAAGGCTGCAAGGCACAGACACCAGAGAACTGTTATGGTTCTTGCAGGAAAACATACCTTTATATTTATGAACTTAGTGCTGTTTATTGTTCTCTGTTTAAATGTTTTGTGATGAACACAAGTAGCTGGGTCATTGCTTCATGAAGTACCCTGACATTTTAGCTGGATGTTTCAAAGAGATTTATGCTCCTTCGTCCAAAAGGGGCAAAAAGAGAGGCAAAGATGAACAAAGGGCTCTGGAGCACTATGACCATGGGAATGAGGTGCCCTCCACAAGAAAACGGAAGAGCTATTTAGATAACGGAATGGACAGCCTACGCAATGTCACTTACTCCGCTTTCTCTAAAGATGGGGATGTGTAGGAATTAATTCAAACAAATTAACAGGCTGTTAGATTTTTCCTCTAGAAGAACCTGATGGCCACAGTGCCCCATCTCTCACCCTCACCACCACGCTGCAGGAAAGACAAGAGACTGGGGATACAGATCCACAGGTAGCCCAGACTCATTCTCTTCACTGACTGCAGAGCATGCTTATGGAGACAGAAACAGAAGGCAGTCCACACTAGGCACTTAATTTGGAGATTCTAAACATCCCTCTGGAGGAAAAATGTCTCTTTCCATTCACTAAAACAGTCCCAGGCAGACAGGTTGGCTTAAGAGTCTAATGTTCACTAACACCTGAACACTGATGTTTCACTAACGCCTGAAAGACTTGGCAAAATGACCTGTTTACTTTCTGACATTCATTCCAAATCATCATGTTTAAAATATATTAGCAAATACAGGAACTTCTTTTCCTCACCTAATTTAAACTAAAAAGCATACTTTTTCTGTACGTATGTGACAACACTAGATTAGTCCCATTTCTGTTTTGGATATTCCAACCCAAATATGGGATTTGGCCTCGGCGGTGGTTCCCACTGTACTGCCACCGACCATTTCCAATCTTTCCATAGGAATCTAACTCTGAGCAGATGCATGCATACATCTGGACAGGCAGGCAGGTCTGTCAGAAGGCACACCCGCTGTGCTGGCGACTGCATACCTGCTCAGCACACTGCCTGCTTCCCATCTGTGGCACAAATAAAAAGGGCAAAAGGTTCAAAACACAACTGCATAGCTACAACCTGGATATTTGCAAAAAACCCCTAAAAACATCCCAAATACCTTCTGATTTATTTGTGCTCTTAAGAGTAAGCTCCAATAGAAACAGCAGAAGGAAACAAAAAAAAGGAAGTCAGGAGTTGAAAGGAAAATGTTCAAAAGAAAATAACATATGTAATCTAAAGTCTTTTTGTGGGGTTTTGTAGGTTTTTACACACATCAATTACTTTATAAGGTCTTATTAATTATGTATGCTCTGAATATATATTTCTATAATACCCTCAACAGCCAGTATTTTTGTTAAGTCATTTGTGCACATGAAAGAAAAGCAGGAAACTCATACCACCATTTGACATGAAGGTCTTCAACCACAACATTTGTCAAAGGTTTTATTCTAAAACTCTTACTAAATGTTTAAGCAAGCTTAACAGAGATACTGTCTGATTCCTGTTCCCTGCTCATCTGCACAGGGGGGGGCAATTTCTCTTTCACACAGATAAGGATGAAGCCTTTGTTGACTTAAGACTCTGGTGTAATAGAAAATAACAGATAAAAGTTTTTGCAGAATGAAAGAGAAAGAGAAAAAAATGAAGTATCTCTGCAGTTTTGTCACACTTTTTGATATCTAATAACAATCAAAACAAGTGCAATGATTTCAGATGGTTATCAATGCAGCACAAACTACATGGAATAAAGAAGCCAGGAACTGAAATGCACTCTAGTTCTCTCCCATCTACTCAGGATTGCTGTACGGCATGCAGTAATGAAGAAATTTGATTCTTTATTCAGCTGTAACATAAAACAATGCATATGATAAAAAATAAGAAATAAAATTTCCTTGACAAAAGACAACCATGTGGAATTTCTGGAAGCAATTCCATAAACAAAACCGAGTGATTTAATAGCAGGCAATCTAAATGTCCACATATTTTTCAAAAATTAAGGTAAAACCCATTTGACTGGTCATCTTGTTTGTATCAAAAGCAAGAAGGAAAATACTGCCTGAAAGTATTACACAAGAGTATCCCATATCTGCCCTATCATCTCATTAAGAGGGGACAAGTGCAGCAGCCAACAGCTACCCAGGCTGTCACCAGCTGTAGACCATGGCAGAGGGACTGGATGTGACCAAAGCAAAGCAGCACACTTGTAAACCCACCCCAGCAGCAGAGCAAATAATTCTGATCATCTAATCCCTACCAGCAGCTAAATGGACACGTGGCTGGGCTGAAGTTTTGCCATTTCAACCCAGGAATAAAACCTCCCCCAACTGCAACAGAAAAAAATACATTTCACTCAGCTTTACACCTTCTGAAGATGACCCAATATGCCCTGAGATTTTTTTGTCCAAAAAGAAGACACCTTATGAGTTTTTTTGAGCAGCAGTTTTCACTGGTATGTAAGTGAGACATTGGGAGGAACTGATTTAATTTTAAGAACTGATTTTACATGTGATTTAAAAAATGTGAAAGCTTGGCACCTCTGGTGATGAAGACACAATCACTTGCAACAAAATATAAACTTCATAGTAAAATTTGACTGTTCTACTTTTTAACCAAAAAGGTACTATATTTCACAAATGTCTATTCAGTACAAAGAAAAGTATTAGAAAACCGTGAATTGTTTGGTGTCTTTTTTTGTACAATATGACTGCTACTTCCCAATATTGTGCAGAGCTGTTTTTAGAGGGAATGGTACTTCAATTACAATGGTGAAAAACAGTGGGTTTAAAATAGTTTTATTAATTATTCCAAACCACCTTAAAGACTGATTACAATACAAAAAAACCCCCCATATAACAGTTTTCTTTTTAATAGTTCACTGACTGTTTTGGGGTTTGGTGCATTTAGAAGGTTTTTTATTTTTAACTCCAAGTACTCACTGTATGTCAAAGTATACTTTGAAGAAATCCAGTATCAGCTCCACTTTGCTACACAATCTTAAAAACAACATGATTAGCTAATAAGGTTTTGAAATCTTTCACATAGGACATATCAAATAATTTTTGACACAGCCAAAAAATAAAATTCACATTTATGGAGCACTCATATACTTGAAACATCTGATACGAAACAGTTAAAAGAACAACATTCATTAAATGGGTATTTCCAAATCAGTCAAAAGACCTTCAAAAGGGTAAAGATCAAAAGAGGAGTAAAAGTGTTTCTCAAATGAAGCTGCACATTGCACAGCAAACACCTGCACCATTGTCACAGACACCTGCAAGCTCCGAAGCCCAAGCCCAATGAAGACAGAAGAAAGCAAAGACCACAGGACCAGTGTCATGCGTGCCACTAATCACCTACTATGGAGCAAAACCACCCTCTCACCAGGAGAAAAACAAAGTATATACACAGATGCCTCTGTATCTATCTCTGCATGACAGATCTCTCATTAGACACTTTCATCCAAGTACACAAGATACCCTAATTGTTACCTGCCAAGGTTTACAGGTGACTTACAGAGACTTCACTTCCTTGCCTTCTCTCAGAGCTGGCAGTTCATCAGGGACACCTCAGCACAGAAAGGGCTTCCCTGACACTGTGGGGTCCTGAGAGCAGCAGCTCCTCTTCCTGCGAGGTTTCTTCTTAGCACCTGGGGTGCCTCATGTCTTCCTAGCTTCTGCTTCATTTCCAAAGAGGCCCACAGTGCATAATTCCCCACCCTGCAAGCCAGCAGATGGAAGCAGGAGAAGGAACCCTCCATGTGGGATCGTACAAGATTATATTTAGCCCAGTTTCATCCTATGCTTCGTAATTTGGGCAACAAATTACTGGCTCCACTGGGGGTGGGGAAGAAGAGCACACACCCCATTGTGCCTGATCCTGCTGTAAGTAAACTGACTAATCCCCTTCTGAACTACTTGAGTCCTACAAAGCAATTATTTTAGAAGATGGACAAGACATCAGCCAGTCTGTATTATCCATATCCAGACATTTCCATAAGGCTCTTGGATAAACTCTCAGATACTTCTTTCATGCCCTCACTGATAACCAGCTAATGCACAGAGTTGACTCTTAGGGTGTGCAGGGTTGTGCACAGTTTGGACGCCTCCAGCAGCAAGAGCCAGCAGTCCCTGGCTGCATCAGGTGGTCAGCACATGGCACAGGACTCAGTGCAAACACTGAGAAAAACAGAGAGAAGGAGAGTTATAGGGAAACAAAAATAAAGAGCATTAGAGGTTCCTGATAAATCTACAGCATCATAAAAGCTGCAGAAGCAAGAGGCATATGCTGCTCTGCTTGTCAAAACCTCCCACAGGGCTACGCTTCTAAGTAGGCAGACAAGGGATGTGGTATAGCTGCTATTCATCAAGCCATGGCATCACCAACACAGAGAACAGGAGAGTAAAGACAAAGTTCAGAGGTCAACTTAAATTCTGTTTTCAAACTTCAGTCCTTCCGTGTAACATAGTATCATAAGAACATAATATCATAAGAAAAGGGAGCAAACAGCTCAGCTGCCAAAAGCTTGTCTAATTACCGCGAATTTGTTTGCTTCACATTTCTTGAATTCCTTTCTCTTTGCCAGACAATTGACTAAGAAATACTCCTTTCCTCAAAAAAGCACCGAAGCAGAATAAATAGAACAACTAATATAAACTGGCAGCTGTAAATTAATCTATATAGCAGGCAGTCTGGAAGGTTTTGTTCATTCCTACGGCTTTGTCGGCTACAAACCAGAGGAAACAAAAACAACCCCAAATACTCATGCACATCCGCACACTGTTCATTAAACAGCAGCACTAATACTTAATCTCACCAGATGCTGGGATGAAACAAGCAGCCCAGTCTCAGTGCACTCAAGTGGTGGTGTGCCAAACAAGAGCTGTTACAGTGCTGGCACAATTGTCTGAAAAACAAGCAGCAATACACGCCTGCATGCACAAGCCAGCAAGCGAGCGAGTGCTTCCATTGCTGCCTCAGTTCCTTCAAAGGCTCTCACACTTTTTAAACTGGTATCATTTGAGCCTGTTACACACGGATTACAGAGTAAATTTATGTTCTGTTTTTCCAAATTGACCCCTGTGCCCTTCAATTTATATTCACACACTCTTAATGAAGATTTTGAGTCCTTTTTTCTTTCATATTTATTTTCCCATTCTTGTCAACTTAAAAGAAGCTGAACCTAAGAAAAAGGACGGAGTTTGCACAGTGAAACACTAATTTATCACCTCCCTGGTAAGGAGAAAAAAACCACAGCTGTTCTGTAACAGCTAGTATAGTGCTAGGTTATTAAGCACTTCATCCCTCAAATGTATCTCAAACATGTTATTACATCTTAATCACTCTGCAACTATAGAAAAACGTTTATCAAAACTTCTGATGAGTAGTTTCACAACTATTTCTGTAGCACTGAGCTGGGAATGAAAACATAAACAAAGAAGGCTGACTCTAAATGTTTATTATATTCAGGTGATGATATTTGCCTCAGAGATACATTACCCAACATATAAATCTGTAGTTTTAGTCAACATAAAGGGAACAATATGTTCATTCGAAGCAATCAGATCTAAACTCCTGGGCTCTTCAAGGGAAAATGCAAAGTCAGTAAAAGCAATTTGGGTTTTTTTAAACTCTCTCGTGATTTATGGTATTGCAGGAAGAAAAAAATCTTTGTATATAACTGTTCAGATTACATACTGCAATATTCAAATATCATGGGGAAAAGCAATCAAAATAAATCACAGTCTTCTCCTTCCCTGCCATTTAAATGCATTTCATCCAGGAAAGTAACCTCTAGCTGATTACTTGCAGCAGCAGCATCAGTAAGAGTGTGTCACAGCTCATTTGCCAGAGCTACAAGAATGAAGCCCACTCTGTGCTGGAGACATACCTCCATAAACAAAGTGAACAGGTGTTTGTGGAAACACCCTCTTTATGGAGTCTTAGTTTTGGGTTCTTGATCTGTAGCACCACTACCAAAGAAAGTTGACAACTTCAGGTACCCACGTAACAATGCATTAAAAAAAAATTAATACTGAAACTGAGTTATTAACCAAGTCAATTCATACAGCAGTAGAATAATTTTCTCAGGGAGGTGCTGGGATAATAAAAACTTTACTATAATGAAACATTAAAAACAGAAGTCAAACCAACTGAAAGATAAAGGAAGGCACGTTATGGTCACCGCCACCTTATGGTTTGGATCCAGCACATTTTGAGGGCAGAAACTCCACAGCAGCAGACAAGCACCTTCCATTGAGAAAGCACTCACAAATCACCTGTCCAAGTACATTTGCCTCATTCATGTTAATTTCACCTGAACTCATCTTGAACCACAGTTGCTGGGGGCTTTTTCTTTGATCCTTTCTTCTGTCAGATACTTGAATGACAAAAGTGCAAGACCACCAGGGTTGAGCATGAAGACCAACAAGGTGAGCAAAGTAAAGCTTTCCTTACACTCATAATATATTTATACATAGCAATTATTTAGCATAATATATTTATACATAGAAATATTTTGGACACATTTTTATACATCAAATATATTTATATATATATGATTTTATTCCCATTACTTTCTACACTCTGCATTATGGTTTATAAATACCTAAGGTGATTTTTCCCTCCTCCTTCTGTTCTGTAACACCACCTATCACACTGAGCCTGGTAACCCTGCTCTGGGCCCCTCTGACATGTATTCCTGTAGCTGTGCTCTAGCCAGCTCCAAACCCTGCAGCCCCAAGCTCCAAGGATAAGGCAAGCCCTGGCCACACTGGTGTCACCACCAACACTGCCATTTCAGAAGAAAGCTTCTGCTCCCCATCAAATCCCCTCCCGTAACAGCTGAACCTCAGATGTCTCCTCTGAGCCAACTCCCACCTCTTTGCATCAGCAGTGCCTCCACACTGCCCTGGCACAGGATAACCGTGAGTCCAAGATTGTTTTTGGCTTTGCTTTGCACTGCAGATCTCGTGCTCGTGCTCCCAACCCAAGCTGAAGGGAACTGCAGCAAGCCCCAAATACTAGCCCTGGCATGACTTGCAGCTGCTCAGCTGGGAGGCAGCAGGGAGAAGACAGCAGAAAAGCACTCGTGGAACTCTAACCTCAGGTGAACTGATGCACATATTCACCCTGCCTGTGTCTGGAAGGACTGCATCACTAAAAAGTGGGGGAAACCTTGGATATAAGGGCTAAAAGGGTTACAGCAAACTATCAACGTACCCATTTCTATCCCTGTAAATTGTGCAATTCCTTACGGGAAGGATTATGCCCCCAGAGCACCATGCTGTGGCCAAAACACACCCCCACACCCCTCCTTGCAGTGCCTCCCTGGATAATCCCCAGCAAATAAATCCTCTCCCTGCCAACGGTGCTGTCAAATGCTAACGGAAACAGTAGCTTGCAGGAGCAAAACCATTTCCAAACTTCAAAGGCAAAAATCCCCACAACTCCAGGTCACCACATCCCTTCACTGAAACAAACACAAAACAAAATTATGTATGAACAGCAACTCATACACTTCTCCCACATTTGTGTGTGTATGTACATGCATATGTGTGTGTATAAATATAAATGTATATATATACTGCACTGCCATCAGTCAGAGGCTTCTATCAGCAGCTGCAGGAGGCAAATGCCCCCCTGCCTAATCCCCTCCCCATGTGGAAAAATAGCTCATTTTACTAGCTGAATGCATGCTATATATTTTCTTTAGCTATATGTATCATTAGACATTCTTTTCTCTGTGCCATGAATGAATTGGGGAAGAGTCACTGATTTCTAATGAGGAAGAGCAGAAAGGCAGGGTGACAATAAAGGGACCCTGTATTAATCAAATGTTCAGCCCAGACAGCAACACCAAGGCCTTAATCTCTGTCTGGGAGAAGTGTTGCTTAAAGCTTTCACTCGAAGAGAAAAGGAGAGATTTAACATGGCAGGTGCTACACTTGCTGTAGCAGTGCTAAACTCCATTATTGCAGATTTCTGGTGAACATTAGAAGAGAAAGAAGGAAAAGAAGAAAGGAAACAATACAAGCAGCAGCCTCAGTGCAGAGGGAAGTGGGAAGGAATGGGACTCCTTGCTAAATTCTCACATTATTATGCATTAACAAATTTAAACAGGATAAAAAACATGACAGGCCAACACATTTGTTCCTCATCTGTAAGTGACTCAGATGAGGCCACATTTTGTTCTGGCACTGCTCCCCACATGCCTAGTGGTGCCCATGCAGGACAGAGCCAGAGCCAGAGCATCACAAAACACGAGTCTGCACAGCTCCACGGCACAGTTCTGCCTTCACATCCCTTGTGCTAGGAGCCTGTTCTCATCTCTTCCCTAGAGGATGTTCCTGCCTCTTGGCTGAAGTAGCACAGGCCTCATCTGTGCCCATCCAACTGTACTGCTGGCGCAAAATATTTCCCTGCTGATGGAATCTGGAAGAGCCTTTGTACACCTCTCTCCCTCATCTACTTACTAACTTGTTTCAAACCCAAGGAGAAAATGTCTTGCCTTTCTTGCCTGAGCTTCTTAATGTCTCTCTGTAACAGAATTACTTAAGTGAAGTGTTTTGGCATAAAAATTGTGTGGAAGGCTCTTAAAAACAACCTGCCAAAGAAAACATATCCTCTGCCCCTGCAATATTAAATTACATATTAAGGTGAGGAGAAGGAAAGCTCCTGTTTATTACTTGTATTAGAAATTCATGTCTTGGCTCTCCTGGGATGCCACATGAATGACTGGAAATATGATGTCAGATTAAGCATCACAGCAAAAGCGCCAAAGAAAACTGTTGCTTTGTTTTATATTGGATTATGTTCAGGAAGATGTATCACTTCAGTACAATTGCCAAAGTGATTCCTGTACCGCACCAGTCTGCAGCCTAGAGCTGGATATGTGCCCATCCTGACCATGCTGGTTCTCCATGGAGACCTCCAACACATTCAGAGAAGACTGTGGCATTTGAAACACTGTTGTGGTGAAAAGTAAAGCAGTCAAGAGAAACAGCAGACCCTTTCAGACTTGTTGCGTGCAACATTGAAATAAAAATTATATTGTTTTCTTCTTTCATTCACAGATGAACTACAAGCAAATAAAGCAGTGGGTGGGATTCCTAGACCTGGTGAGGTGTTTGCAGAGTCTAATCTTCCCAATCACCAGCTTCAGAAAGCACACAAGTAAGGCTGACACTCACATCTCATGGACTAATCTCTAAAACCTATACAAATTTACAGCTCCTCAGCTCAAAGCACCATGACTTCAGTATGTTCACCCAGCTGTAACAAATGTATCCTGCACCTTGTATTTCTCTCCTTCTACTGTTTCACCTGAGTCTTGTCATCCATCATCATCACTCTTCCCTAAAAGCAGGTTACTGTTTTCATTTAAAATATAAGCAATGCTGCTTAACCATTGCAAATAAACCTTTTATCAGTCATGTTCATATCCCCAAAATAATGCTGCAGTCATTCAATTCTTGCACAATATGTAAGTAGTAGCCTTAACTCTCTAGGCCAGATACCCTTTCCAAAGCCATGCCACAGTTTAGGATAAAACAACACTATCTGCAGCTACAGCAGTGATAGGACAACATCAAGAAAAATTACCAGAAAGTTCTGATGAAGATATAAGCATTTATTACATGAATATACTCAGATTAAATATACAGCAACAATTAAGCTGTAGCAAAAGAACTATTTCATCTTCAGAAACTAACACAAAGGTTCATTTATGGAATTTAGGAAATCAAGCTTAGGACTCTGTTATCCAATCCCATTGTATCCAGAAAAAGGATGCTGTAGATACTGAAGGATTACATAGAGCCAAGGGAGAGACAGTTTTTCTTTCTTCTCTTCCCTAACCATACACTTCTGGCGACTGAGTAAAGCAAGGACGAAGAGCTTTTGGTCCAGCTAAGACAATATAGCTGCTCATTTTCCTGCCTTGTGTTGTTGCACCAAAGAAAGCCCATGAGAGAAAACAAGGGGGAGGTCAGGACATTCTGGAAAATACTGTCAATTAAAATGCTCAACTGATGTCTCTACACCTGTTTATAAATATGAACCTGTTTAGGTTCATATTTATAAACTTGCTGAGAAGAGAGAAAACACAGATTCTACAAAGGAAGGTCAAGATCGTAACTGAAAAGGTGAAAAGAAGAAAAACTAAAAGAATTACAAACTGCCATCCTGCCCTTACCACCCAGAAGTGAACATTAAGCAGCCTCAAGTAGAATACAAGAATGGAAGTAAGGTAACAAAACTCAAACAGCACAAAAATAATAAAAAATTATGTCTAATGTAATGTTCCTCTTTGGCAGGGTAACCGCTCAGCAGGCAAAAAGAAAAGCAGTTGCACACATCTTGAATTCAGTAAGGCTTTTGACACCAACACATGAACTAAGGAAATACAACCTATGGGTGCAAGCTAGGTGCCCAAATGGTTTAGAAAATCAATAGCTCAGTACTTATCTCTGATAGTTTCTTTATCAAACTGTTCTGCAATTTCTGATAGGCTCCTATATATGTACATGCTGGGTCCAATTTTGTTCAATAGTCCCACTTGGATCAAGAGAACAGAGATGACACCTGTGAAATCTGTCTCTAACATCAGAATGGATAAAGTTTCCAGTCCTTTAAAGAGAGACAGATCCACTTTTCAAAGCATTTCAAATTGCAGAAATGGTCTGGAATAAAGAGGATGCAATCAATAAAGTGCACAGTTCCACATTTACATAGGAATAATCAACTCTAAAAATACAAAAATAGGAATGAACTGACTAAGCAGGAATACTGGAGGAAACCACCTGTTAGACACAGTGAACTAAAACCTAAATGCAACAAAGAATACAGTGCTGAAGGATAAAACATACCTCTCAGGCTGGACATGTTAGTAGTGGCTACAGAACTGTTGGTTCTGGTAGGCAAGGGATGAAAACTGCAGAGGCTCTTTTATGTGAGTAAGATATGCCAGTGTGACTTAGATTGTGATTTAAACCCAACTTTATTAGACTGACACATAAAATAAAGTGATGTTGTTATAAAGCAGCCCATGTTTAATTAATTTAGCATAGCTTGATAAAGAAATCTTAGACTACTTATCAGAGTTACTCATGTTTCTCCAGATCTCTTCATCTCAAAAATGGGACTAAGTGAAGTATGAACACTGATAACGTATATTTTCACTTTATTCTCTTTGAATGTGATCACCAGACCATATTAAATTACAGTAAAACTCACCAGTGAGTTTTCTGAGAGAAGCAACTTCTACGTCATCCTTTTTTTGCTAATCAAATTGCTCTAAAATGTGCATGAAAAGCTGAGCACTTGCAGCTGTTCACTGGAAACTGAGTGAAATGAAACAGTCCCAGTGCTGAACCTCTCCAGTGTTAACTCCAAACCAGCACAGGTCTTGCCACTTTCTACAGAGCTAAACAGCTTCTTGATTTCAGAATAAATTTTAACCACCTTTATGTGGGAAAACTGATTTTAGTGTGGCTTTTATTTCACACTTAGAAGCATTAAGCATACAGTGATAGTACATAATAGTATTTATCACTATTAAAATCTTAAAATATGAAAACCTCCTTTAGCTAGCTGTCAATTGTCATACTTTTTACAGTGGAATAAGGTGCTCTTGCACTTTGACTATTAAAGCAAAATGTGCATTTCCCATTTCACATAATCCCCTACTGACTGCACCACATCCCTTGTACAGTACAGTCAGAGACACCAGGGGATTTTCAACCAACTGTCAAAAAGACTTTCTCTACTTTAGGAAACATTCAATCTCTAAATATAATGGTGTGCCCAGTTACATAAAACAGAAATAATCCTGAAGACCCTATTCTCCACAGATAGCAGTTATATGTTCTGCAGTCTTTCTTAATAAGGAATATATCCATATCTCACCGTATTATTGTTGAACTTATTTATGGTATCAGAAGAAGCAGTGTCCTGCCTATGTTACAACCATGATGGAAAGCATTTTTGAGAGAGAGGTGAACATGTACACCAAGGCAGTTTCAGAGTGGCCAGGCCTGATGCAACCTACACCATTTGAGAAGAGCTCAAATTAGGAGAGCAATGAGAAGACAAAAAGGTCAGACAAATAAAGCAGCAATTGGACACAGAGGTAGCTGGGTCCAGTGATGTGACCACAATACCCATCTGTATTCCAGTCCCAGGTCTGACAGAGGATTTCTCTGTGCTGTTGAGAGAGTCACCTAATTTTCCTACACTTGTGGTTTACAAGCTTTAGAGACATGGATTCCAGATTTACTGGGACATACAGCGGTACTGCAAGAACTACCATTTACACCCAGCTAAGTTTCTTATAAGGAACATAAAAGATGACAGTACAGAGTAGGGGAAAATGATGTGAGGGCGGAAAAGGAAAAAACAAAGAGGAATGCAAAAACAAATAACCCCAGCACCAAATAAACAAACAAAAGAAATCCTGAAACAAAGGAGTTTACAATAGCAGTTTGAAACTGACTCTTTAACTCAAGATTAGAAGTTTAAAGAATCATTAATATTTCTGAAATACAGGTTTCCATTAAGCCATGTTATGGCAAAAACTCCACAACCCAGCACAAAGCAAGCCAGCATCTTCATAGGGTCTATACAAATAAATATGTACAAATAAGATCCAGGATCCTTATACTGATCACAATGAATCAGGGCACACGTCCTAGGAAAACAGCATATTAAAAGAAAAATTTAAAAAATTAGGGATTCACTTTCTGAAGACTTATTTAGAGTACATTATAAAATTGTCTACATGTCAAAAATTTCTGCTGGCCAGAAGGTATCTCTGATTTCCCTAAGCTTCAGCCACTTATTTTCAGGAAGAAAAGAACACTGTGTGAGTGTCCTGAAAACGGGCTTTGTTGGCTCAGTCTTCTACTTTGAATGGAGCACAGGTTCATAGGCAATGTAATTTCAGAAATTACTAATGCTACTCAAAAAACCATATGCCTCTATTTTTACACTGCCCTCCATTCTTCTGCCAGATGCTTCCCTTCTTTCATTTCATCTGCTTAATGAAACTCAGCTATTTAGGCCCCAGTGCTTTGATTTTAGAAAATTATGTAAGATACTTCATAAAAATACATCATAATTATTATTAAGAAGATGACTGACTGCCTCAATTTTTTTCAAAAAAGGTAACATTTAGTTAAGCTGTTCAAAAAGGTACTAGGTGGTGCCAATATCCCAGCTTGTAGAGGGTGAAACCAGAGACAGATCTCCATCCAGAATTAAAATAAGCACAGGAACCTTACAGCAGATATGGCCATACACATGGAAGTGTACATGACATTCTGTCCCCATTTGGGTAGTGGGGTTTTTTTTTTGCACTGACAAAGAGATGACAATGTAATATGGATTATCTAACAGTCTACAGGTCTGGATGTTTGTCTAGGCCTCAGTGTACAGGATTCCAGACTTGTAGATGGTTTGATTATACCAGGATCCCTCTGAATCTAGCAAATATCAGTCTGCTATTTTGCTCATCCCTAACGAATTAGTATTGTAAGACCCCCTGAAACCTCTCATTCTATCTTTATGCCCCCATCATACTCAATGAATTCAAACTGCTAACTTGCATGGTCTTAAATACAGGCTGCTATGTGATTAATTTTTAATTTGCCTTAATCAAAACGCGGAGGAAGGAATATAAAAGTTAAAAAGCAATATTCAAACTCACATTTATTACTGCTCTCAAGGGTGCAATTCATCTACTCTGAGGAAGCCACAGAAGGCTGGAAGGTTTCATTTGGATGTTTTCTGGCACAGCAAGGACCACTGTGACAAAAGCAGAGCATACCAGTCACAAGAAGTTGTGCTGCTCTGGGTGGCGGAGTTATGGATCAGAATCAACCTCCATAAGGAATCCCCACAACCCAGCATCTGAGTTACAGAATGGTACCACCACTTCTGAATAGAAGTGAAGAGGCAAGGCTGGAAGTAACTCACAGCTGCAGGTGCCCAGGATCAGCGCCAGAAGCTGCTGTTACCCCCACAGGGTAAAAGGAGCTCTAAAACCGGAGTACAGCTCTGACTGCATCCACAAAAGCACCTGCACTGCCTGGGAACACAAAGCATCTCAGGTGTCCTTTAATGCACTGGGCAGTTCCCAAACTGCCCAGGGGACATGCTCAGGAGGTGAGAAGGGCACCAAGGGTCAGTAAATAACATCAATTATGAGTTTCAGAGTTGACATACTCATTTCTGTTAGGCAGAGGGATTGCACTCCGCATTGCCGTGTTATGTGCTGTGTAATAGGGCAAAAGACTATTTTCCTTTACCAGATCAGACGAGCTTTCATATTTCATAACACAGCTGTTTTTACTGACAAGTGAGATTTCAAAGACAAGTTAAGCTTCTTGCATACAAAACCACAGGTAAGAGGAAAGAGGTCAGGTTCCCACCTGTGTCAGGAAGGAAAACATTAACACAGCTTTAGAGCAGTCGGTTCAGTGTTAGCTTGTCTGCTTTATTTTTAATGAACCGTGAACAAGCCAGCAACTTTGACTAACAGTTACTACCTTGACCCAGCACATACATAAAACCAGACATAGCCTCAGGGAACAGGTTTACTCCCAAGGCAAATCTAAAAAGTGAAAAAGGTGTTACATATGGGTTTGGCTAGATCTAATTCAGCCACAGCACAAACTGGGGCCAAATTCACTGCAGGAATGACCCTTGTGCAAACATGCCACGAGGGGCAGCTGACAGGCCAGAAAAAAGGAGCCTATTAATGCAGGCTGCAGGAGAGGTTTCATAGCATGCAGTGACCCTTCTTCCTTCTGTGCCTTCCACTGCTCAGCAAAATGACTATGCAGGATACTGGAGCAAAAGCTGTACAAGAGGGTAATGGCTTTCTGATCCACCAGCTAAAAAGGGAAATTCAGCAATTTGCTTTCAAGAGGTCTTTTTTAAATAGCTCATGATATCTATGCTGTAGATAATGGGTGTTGCAAGAAATTCCCTTAGCACAAGGAAATTTACCCAGGCTCTTTTTTCTCCTCTTAACACTGGGGTAATCACTCACCAATTACCATCACAGGCAAAACAGACTCGACTTGAACTCATTACCAATCAAATCAGAGGAGGATAATGAGAAGTAAAACCGAATCTTAAAAGCACTTTCCCCTCACCTCTCCCTCCTTCCTGGGCTTAACTTCATTCCTGGTTCTCTGCCTACCTCTTCTGGGGAGCCAAGACCACACCTTTCCCCTGCTCCAGCCTGGGGTCCTTCCCACAGGAGACAGTCCTCCACAAACTTCTCCAAGGTGAGTCTGTCCCACAGGCTGCAGATCTTCACAAACTGCTCCAGTGTGGGCCCTCTGTGGGATCATAAGTCCTGCCAGCAAACCTGCTCCAGTGTGGGTTCCTCTCTCCACGGGGTCTCATGGGGCTCCAGGAGCCTTTTCCAGCTCAGTCTTCCCATGGGATCACAGCCTTCTCTGGGCAACCACCAGCTACAGCATGGAGTCCACCACGGGCTGCAGGTGGATCTTTGCTCCTCCATGGACCTTATGGGCTGCAGGGGCAGAGCTGCTTCACAACAGGCTGTGAGGGAATCTCAGCTTCAGCTCCTGGATCACTTCCTTCCCCTCCTTCCTCACTGATCTTGGTGTCTGCAGAACTGTCGCTCTCACACATTCTTACTCCTCTCTTCTCTGGCTGCAGTTTGCCTCTGTGCAGTAACTTTTTGCCCTCCTTCACTCCGATAGCCCAGAGGCACTATCACCATCAGTGATGGGCTCAGCCTTGCCCAGCTGGGGCCCGTCTTGGAGCCAGCTGGCATTGCCTGTATTGAACACAGGGAAAGCTTCTGGCAGCGTGTCAGAGAAGCAATCCCTGTAGCCCACCCTTTACCAAAACCTGCCTGTGCAAACCCAATGCACTCCTCACCTGGAGAAGAGCCATTCCCAGCTTCCTGCTGGCCTGCCTGGTCACTATGGTCATGTAAACATCCTTGTGCACCTGGACATTAAACTTTGCCCCGTATTAGTGAGTTACAGGATTTGTGGTCATTTGAACCTGAGTAATTGTATGACCAATTTGTATTTGTTACTGTGCTGTTACTTAGAAATGAACTATTGGTCTGGTGTCTGATAACGTACCCTGCATCAGACATCAGTGGGCTTGTCTCTAAAATCATCAAGAACTCATTCACTCATTCCTTAAACATCTGACCACTAGTGGTTTGACAGACAGCAAAGAAACTAAGGGAAAAGAGGAGGGAATGCCTGCAGAGACCCAACATCTAACACAGTTTCAAATATACACAGGATCTAAGTTTGTCATGAAAAAAAGAGAGAGAAGTGCAGGATCATCAGAACAGTCAAACACCAACACAAATCTAGGAAGAACGAGAGAAAAGGTGGAGGAAAGGTTCTCTTTTCAGAGGCTAGTTTTGTGGCAGCAAGCAATGTTGATCTCTTTTTTAAACAAAAAAATCAAGACACGACCTTTTACTAGCTTGAAATTTTGACCAGCATGACCTCTCTTCATAACATGAGATGAAAACTTGCAGTGCCCTGTCCAATAACTCTCAGAATAAATGACCTCCTGACAAGATTTCACTGCTTCATCTATGAAGCTAAATACCCAACATAAACCTCTTGGTGCAAACGTCCTTGGCTGCTTTTTTTCTGAATGGTTACATTTTACATTTTCATCATTGTCATCACCTTCACCAGATGCTCGTTGCTCAAAAGCTCAGTCAAGGGTGAAGGACAAAAACATGGCAACGATGTAAGGGCAGCTGTGAAATGATTACTGGAGATGAAATCGATAGCAGTGTGCTACTGTTGGGAGATCAGCAGTACAACTGAAAGCTACTGAGTCAAGAGTGGTTTCATCTTCAATCAGGAAAGCACAGTATATAAGGACCTGATTTCGTTTCCCTCAGGTTTTTTAAAGCACTGTTCCAGCATACAAAGTGTGCAGCTTTCACAGACCTCCAAGCATCCATTCCAAACCCAAATATTATGTGGTATGAATGAAATTAGAAAATACCAATCAGCATACATACTGTGAGAATATGCCAAGACTTTGCCACTTCTAAAATAAATAAACATGTACAGTGACTGTAGTAAGAATTCCGTTTCAGGGCTTATTCTACTGCATGTATTCTGCACGTATTCTACTTGCCAGAAGAAATACAAGATACTAATGGGCCAAAGGATGGTTTCATATGGGAATATAACTGCATCCAGTGGTGGGTTGAACACTCCTTCAGCAAGGAGCCTTTTTAAAATTCCTATATACAATTCCGCTAGAAGAAGAAGTCACACATCCTTCTCTAAGAGAACAGGAGGCTGCTTCTGCTATTCAGTCATTCTGAAGCTGCCTTAATGACTTAACTGTCCAAGACAACTACTGACAGTGTCTTATTTTAAACCTGTTGTTGGGAAAGAAACTCAAAAATGAAACTAATCTTTAAAGACAGGAAAGTTACGTTACTTTTCCATATAGCCTATGCAAGTTCTCTTTGTCAGAGATTTTCACTGTGCGTTAATAAGCACAGTTAATGTTACTTTCACAGAACAATGTGTTTGTGGGATAACACATAGGATAACATGTTGCATGAGACACATATTCAAAAATGAAGGAAGTATGTTCTGGTTATTGAATTTGTCCACAAAATGATGGATGTGTCTTCCAAGAAGCAGGTCTGAAACAAAAATTTGTATCAGTCCTGCTTTATTTATCTGCCCATCAGGAAAGACAATGCTGTAATATGTGCTGGCTCATTTGGAGTACAACAGAAGGTGAAATAGAAACAGCAGGAATATCTACAACACGTGATCTGACCAGCTAACTAAAA
Organism: Drymodes brunneopygia; assembly: GCA_013400955.1. Lineage (NCBI taxonomy): Eukaryota > Metazoa > Chordata > Aves > Passeriformes > Petroicidae > Drymodes > Drymodes brunneopygia. The sequence continues at coordinate 769,460 of VZTZ01050734.1, forward strand.
GCATATTCTACAGGAAAATCTCAGCTGTTTCTTCCACAAGAGGCCAGGGACAAAACAATCCTGAAGCCTTTATATGACAACAAATCTGCCCACACTTCCTTCATGAAAAAATGTGATCTAAAATTGGATCTTTTGGAGATTCTGTATGGGTTTTCACACCTATTTGGTTTGCCAGCTCAGAGGTTTTCACAAGTGGTGAGACCCAGCTCCACATTTATCTCTGTGTGGGCAGCTGGCATTGTTCTTCCTCAGGAGGTCAAGAGGCACCTAACTCACAACCTCATCCACATCGACTTGCAGCCCCTGGAAAGGCTCATTGCTTCACAGATGGTGCCACACCACAGATTATTCCCAACCTGCCTTCCCTGCCTACTTAGGGACCAAGTAAGACAGAAGCCATTCTTACAGCTACAGATCTCCCTGAGACAGAAAACACCAAACACCTGGTACCATTCCACCAGCTCTCTTGCAACACTATCATATTACATTTTGACTATCACACAATAAAGAACCCTCTGTCTTCATTAAATGAATGAGGAAGTGGCAAGCTGGGGTTAGGGAGAGGAGGGCAGTGATGAGAGAGCAAACATCCTGCAAAACATGTTCAGTCCTGGACGCTATGTCTTGGAGATCTGTAGCAACAACACTAGGCAACAATCTAGTTTTTTGGTTTAAAAACAACACAAAACACCCAAACCTTCAGAATGGGCAGAAAATTCCTCCTCTCCACACCATTCTGCAGAAAGTGTAATATACAGCCACAAAGTCTCTTGGGCAAGTGCTCATTGCAATTTTCACAATATTCAGCATTTTCTGACTTTCATCAGTAGCTTCTATGAGCCCATAAAAAAACCTAGGAAATGTCTGAAGAAACCTGATGACACCACTTTTACAGTAATGTTAAAGAGTTAAGACTGAGGAAGTCCCTTTGCTGGGAAGGGAGACTGTCACCTGCTGGCACAAGAGAAAAGGGTATCTCTGCACACTTGCAGGGAACCATGTGTCTACAGCTCTATTTTCTGCAAGGATCTATCTATCTGCTTTCCAAGAAGTCAGTGCTGCACTCCCCAGCTAGAAGAACAGACTCCACAGTGAATTTTCTCATGTGAGCAAAAGCAGCAATGTTGGTTTATGTCAGGACTCATTCCCTTAAAAATGCTTTATGCCTATAATACCAGCTTTTGCAGGATAGAGGACTAAACTGGTCACAGAAAGCATTTTTAAAAGAGGAATGTGCTTGTCTTTTCCCCCAACATCAGTAAGCAAGGTCTCATAATAGAAATCAGGAGCAAGTTCACCACACACTACTCATTCATCTGTGGTGTGTGAGTCTGGCAGGCCCGTGCTGTCCCCGTAAATGTGGGAAGCTCTTCAGAAGGACTGTGTTCTTGGGGTGCCCTGCCACAACAACACCATCAGGGAGAACAGAGAGCCCATCTGACATCTTCAGACTGCAGGGAGAAGGGAAGATCCATCAGTGCAGCTCTGCATCAGGTACAGCTGGTGGCATGGACAACTGGGGTGCTTCCCTCACAGGTACAGGGAGAAGAGGCTGCCTTACTCTTGAAACTTGTACCCACTGCTGGTTTCTCTCCTTTCTTGCTTGGAGATGGACGGATGTAGCCCCATCTAGCCAGGTATCTTGCAGTACTCCTCAACAAGCACCCTGCCAGGGCATTCCCCCAGCACTGAAAAGATCTGGATGTTTGCCACTGCATTCTGAGGTCTCCCCCTGAGATCTGAAGGGATGCCGAGATCTGAAGGGATGCTGGCTGCTGCAACTGCTCAGAAGAACAAGCAGCATGGACAGGGAGCACAGTCTTCCCAGCCAAACTCCTTGTACATAATAAAGAAGTGCAACACAGAACTTGGTGCAGTGTGAAAAGCAGCTAGCTGCCTACCTCCCGAGTTAGACATTTTGTCCAGAAGATTTCCATACAAAATAAGCACTGGAGTCTCTAAAAAGCTCTCCCAGACAAGAGAGGCTGCCAAGCCAATGCACCAGTAGCCAACATAAAAAGCTGGAAGAATCTGTGGAGACAGGGCAGCTCCCTTGAAGCTGATGGCTCTGGCAGCAATGCTGAAAGGATGCTACAGTGTTTGGTGCAGCAGAGCTGCCCACTTCAACTTGGGACAGAAGGAAACATTGGAAATGGAGACAACAGGAGGTCCTACAGTAAATGAAGGGGAAAATACTGAATTGTTTAAAGCCACATCTCTATCTCTCAAGGTGTTAAAGTTAAAAAGCACCACAAGAATTTCGAATAATGGATTCATTGCAAAGACATTTGTGTGAAACCCTGTCAGAACTAATGAAGAACTAAGGATTTGGAGACAAGTCTATGAGACTCAATTCTGCTAACTGCAAGCTTTCATAAGCAAGGACTCCTGTCAAACTAGAAGGTCGTTCCTCCATTGCATCAAGTGCTCCTTCCTGAGGTGACAGCTCACACATCTGGGTTTACATATTACTATTGCCTATTAGGAATCAGATTTGAGGCATGATAGCCAATTTCACCAAGGTGCACTTTTGGGACACAGTTGCTGCAGCCCTGATCATACACTGCAAGCCACCTTGTTAAGATAGAAACCACCACCATTCTCCAGCTGTTACTGCAGGAAAAAATATATGTTTGGGATTCTGATATAGCCTGGATAACATTGCAATCCAAATTCTCCTTGTAGGAAGCTCCAAGCTGAAGTATAGACAAATAAACCAAATCATAGAATAATAATATTGCTGCAAAATAGTTTAGAATAGAAAAAAAAAATTCAATTTACAAATTACTCCAAGGAACTGGAGTCAGTAAGACCTGAATATCTGTTTAAAAAGGAGTGATTTTGAAGTTGAAAGTTTTCATTATCATCTCTCAGCTTGGATCAGCAAGTTCAAAATCAAACTTTCAATATAAATTTAAATATCCCAAAATTGTGTAGTTTCAGAAGTGAAGTAATACCATTGCTGCATCTTCAGAATTAACAAACTGAGTCAACTTCCNTTCAGGAATGCTAGAGGGAAGTGTTGCAGGACAACACTTAACATCTCCTCCTCTCCCTGGCAATTCAAAAGAAGGCAACAATAGACTCAGTAATGGAGAACAATTCTCTGAATGAAAAGGTCCAATTTTACAAGATTCATGACAAAGTCTCTTATTCATCAGCAGCCTTGGCACTCTTCTACCTCACATAGACATTTCTGGAATGTGTTTCAGGCTACTGGGAGAAAAAAAAAGTAGTTCAGCAGGAAGCAGCAGAGGGTAAAGAAATGAAGAATCTGAAATCGATCCTGTTCCTGCCCTACACAGCACTTCCATCAGAAGCATCAAGCAGAGCAGGACTACTCCCTTGGTGAGCACAGTTTTCTTTTTACTTTTTCTGTTTTGGTACCTCCAGTAATATTGACAAACTATTTACACACAAGAACAGTACTTGCAATTTTGCATAAACAGACTTGTAGCTGTACTCTTACAAGGCATCTGAGATTTTATATAAACTACATTTGGAGACTGAGAACAACAGATTTGTATTTTCATCTGGTTAGGAAAAGTTCTACTTGAAAAGTTTCACCTTTGCTAGACTCCATGTTGGTTTACTGAGAGACTTGCTAGGATGAGGATACACAGAAATTCACTTCAGAAACTGCAGGAGGCTTTACTACACTTTTTATGAGAAGAATATAACTCTTATTTGCTCAGATTCAAAGCTTATAAAAACCTATTAAGAGATTGAAACAAAGTCAGTAAAACCAACATGGGCAAGAAACGTCTTATTCGAGTACTGGACCTGGCATCTGGGCAACCTTTGCAACAGAGTGCCACTCTCCTCCCAAAGAATACCATCTCTGCATTTTCAGAGGCAGTTCTGCTCTGGACCATACAAGGGACAAATTATTATTATTAATAATAATAATAGTAGTAGTAATATCATTACTGCTGTTGTTGTTCTTGTTTCATTCCTTGGATTTAAACTCATGTGAATTGATCATCACCAGTGCAGTGCAAGCGAACTTGCCTAGAGATCTAACTCCTCAGTATAGTACTCACAGTGACAGGTATTAAAACAAGGAATCAAAAATCCCAGAACACATTTCTTTAAGACTGGTGTGCAGTGTAAATGCATGCAAAAGAATATAGTAAAAGGGAGGTATGTACAGAAAGCTGTGCTAGTTTTGACGCATGTGTCTGTTTGGGAGTGCAACAAGAAACCAAAGGAACTTTTTCACCTCAGATTAATGAAACACTAAGGAGGAGTTAATGTAACACTAAAGCTGCAAAGCAAATCATGGAGAAAGCAGAACTGCCAGAATTAGTCAAGCGTTGCTCTCAATGGTCCGAACCCACTCTTGGGTTCCAGGTCACGGCTTCCACACAAAAGTGCACTCTTACCTCTCCAGAGCCTTGCCCAGTCACTGCTTGTCTCATGCACCACCCAGGGCCTGTCTCCCACACAGCAGCAAATACTCAATGACGTCTTTAAGGTTTACATCACAGCATTCTCTTCTTACAGCTTTTCGTGTTTAATTTCCTTTTTAAATAAAAGCCATAGAAAACCAAATATCTAGCAGCACTCCATGCCTCTGCGTTCTCTCACACCACTTGCCTCTACTAATGATCCACAGGACTTGCATTCAAGAGTGTTTTAAAACCACAGTACACACCTCCTCCAGCACCTGAACTACAGGAGTAAGTGCTGGAAGACACAGGCATACAAGGCAGCAGAAGAGGACTGGCTAGTGCTGAGAAGCAGAGTCAGCTTCTTGCCACGGACTTTCACACGTATTTGTAAGACATGAGAGGAACGTTGGGAGTCAAGCTTTTTTTTCTTTTTTTTTTTTTTTGGAGGGGAGGAAGGAGAGGGAGGTGCTACTGAATAGTGAGAAATTATGTCTAGGGGCTGAGTGTAGCATAAATGAGAACAGGTTTGGCACTTTCTGAAAGGTGGTGAAGATGCTGATAAGACTTAGGACACCTGTTGTAACTGGTGACCTCAGCATGGGCTGGAGTGGATTTCTATACCTGTGAACATACTTATGATTTATGATCATGAATGCATTAACATAAATAATGCAGAATGATTGTAGTTGTTTTATTTCTGTGGCTGTAACGTGGTCTTCAAAAGAAAGAAAGAAGTGCACACATTAACACTGGTGGGCTGATGAAAGGACACCAAAAGCAAATACTTGTTGCCATGTTTGTCTGACTTTGTACAAGTTACAAAAACCTCCTCAGAACCGCACAGCAAACTGCTAAAAACTTTTCAGCTTTATTTCTCAAAGACAAGTTACAGGAAAAGCTTTCAGCAAACATCCAATGCTGAGGCCCTGAATGTTTATTTATTCTACAGTTTAGACCAAAGACCTCTAGTTCTTTACATTTCCACTTCTCTTTCTCTGTGTCTTTCATTTAAGCAAAGAAAGTCTATATTTCTAAGTGGAAAACAGGTAAACATTTGGTTATTCCATTTGCAAAAAGTTAAGCTGTTATCACCATAAAGTTGAAGGCAAAACTTTTAACAGATAAGAGGATAATGTTTCTGTGAGTATTTTTTTCTTTACCTCATAAATCAAGCCAGGAATTCTAAAGCAATTCTCATTAAAAATGCCCCTTGGGTTCTTTGAAGACATGTGGTGGCAGGCCAGTAAGACTTTTACAATCGCAGATTTTGGGGGAAGAAGGAGATTTACAGTTGAGAAAAACCATGTGCTGAGATAGACGGCACAATAATGACAGCAGCAGAGTTTTGCTACAAGAGCTTTGTTTCATCAAAACATACTGGGCTGAATATATTAGCAGGACACATTTGCTGACTCAGACACTACAACATGAAAATCCAGGAGTAAGTTTAGTCCATGCAAATGCAGCCTGAAGACAGTCCCAACACTGGGTGAATAACATTGGTTTGAAGAAGTATCCGCAAAAAGCCTCCAGCTGCACCAGTCCATTTCACATCCTGCCTGCTCTTGTTACACCTTCTCCTCATCCTGGTCTTGGCTGGGATCGAGCTAATATTCTTAGTAGTTGGTTCAGTGCTGTGTTCTGGATTTAGTATGAGAACAATGTTGGTAACACACCGATGTTTTAGTTGTGGCTTAGCAGTGCTTACTCTGAGTCAAGGACTGTCAGTGTCTCCTGCTCTGCCAGTGAGGAGGGGCACAAGAAGCCAGCAGGGAGAATGGCCGGGACAGCTGACTTGAACTGGCCGAAGGGACATTCCACACTATAAAGCAGCACATTCAGAACATAAATGAGGGAGAGTTGTCAGCAAATAACCTGCTTTGGTGTAGAAAATCACCAATCAGGGTGAAACATATTATTTCAAAAAGTCTGAGAAAGTACATGGGTGAGGGAACATAGGCATGCTTTATATCCTATGCCAGTCTGAAAGTTTTCTGAAGCTATTCCGACTGGATACTCTGAATAACAAAGAAACAGCTTAATTTTGCCCCTAGGTAATTAGAGAGTAGAGATGGAAAGCAGATGTCCAAAGTAATCACAAAATAGGAAGGGTCAATAAGAATAACAAGTTTTGGACTTGGGGGACCAGACTAGGGACTTGATTCCTCACAGAAATAAGACTTCGATGTTTCACCACTATCAATAAATAGTCAGGGATAGAGTTTGATGCCACACAGATGCAGACATTTTCTAAGTTCTTCTGGAAGGAAGGCTATAGTAAGAAACAGTATCTGCAAAGTCATCTAAATTCCCCTATAAAGTTGTAATGCAACAAGGTCAAGCTGCTCTTCACAGCTGTATCTGTATAGGTGACATTTGTGAGTAATCTCCAAACAGGTCATGCAAACAATACTCTGGAAATTCTGATGCTCTTGCCTGGCCCCATGGCAGATATAGAGTTGAAGGATCTCTCAGTGGGTTGTGCACACCCTCTGTGCTATCTTTAATACTTGCTAAATTCTTTGCAAGTTCTGCAGAAGACTCTTCCCCACTCCTTGCAGAAGTTCACTGGTGAGAGTCTCAGTCAGATGACAAAAGTGATTCCCTACCTCAGGGCTCTTTTGTTCCAACCCAGCTGGACAGCCCAGTTCCCAAAACATCCTTCTTCATTTGTTCCATGCAAGCCATGCAGACCAGTGGTCTCAACTCAGCATTTGATTCATGAGGAATGCCTCCCCACCAAGCCCAAAATAAACAAAATCATGTTTCTATCCTGTCAGTCCTATTTCAGTCCTATCTGACTTACATGGTAAACTAGGATCTCAGTTAATTTTACAAAGCTGTGCATCAACACAAAATACTCCCCAGGACAAGTAACTCAAGGTAATCTCTCTCAGCACAGGCTATGGCTCAATTAACACATCTCACCTTGAATATCACATTGCTCTTCTCTGTATCTCGAGAATCTTGCCAGCTGTACTAACACAGGAACAACAGAAGAAAGTAGCTATCACAAAACCTTGGCTCTTACATCAGGTGACCAAAATGAGCATTGCACAAGGGTGCTTTGATGTTACAAAAGGCCTAAGAAAATGCCAGGGGGTTGGGGTGTATTTCTTGCTGTGTTTACCCTCTTACCAAAGGGCACTCGTCATACACATGCCATCTGCTGCATCGAAACGCGATACCCGACCACACTAGCAGGCTCTTTGTACAGATTAAAAGGATCACCACTAATATAATTTTAGGTGACTCAAGAATCTATGCTACAGAGACTGCATTTCTGGTAAGCTTCTCCTCTTTCAGGACAGAACCTCAGCTCCTAGTGAAGACTCTGCCCCCATGGCTGTGCACAAGAAGTCACAGGTTCATCATCCAGAAACCTTCACACTCATGTCAAGTACAGAGAGCTGAATGCGAAGGGAACACAAATGACCCCACTCCCCCTCACTGCTCCCTGATCTCCCTCTTTTCCCCCGTATGGTCACAGGCACTGCAGGAACCCAAAGGAGCAATCCTGCAGGGGAAGCCATCTCCCTGGGAACTGAAACTGGGTTTAAAGACACTCAACCTCTTAATGCTTGTGGAGGTATCCCACAGCCTGAAAGAAAATCTGGAAATGCATTACTACATGGGCTTACCTACAGCACCTGGGTAAAGTCAGAATCCCTTAGTACAAGCACCTCCTTAGTCAGCCACTGATAGGAACCATGGAGGATGATGCTATTTGTTGCACTCATTTCAGTCTCCTAAGGTTTCTGATTTGTCATCAGTCAAAACAGATGCTTTGGTCTATTTTGAGTACCAAAAAGGATCATGCAGTTCAGTGTATCTGCTTAATAGTTAATGAATATTCTGAAATTTCAGCATATCAGAGTCTCCTTCATACTTTACAAGAGGCCAGTTCGTACAAGATTGTGTTAAGACACGAAGAACATTTTACATTACCTGCCCACAAAGGCTGCCCAGGTCCTAAAGAGAAATAAGAAGTGAAAAAAACCCACAAACCTGATGACGAAATCTGAAGAAAAACAGAGAAGGGCAGGATCATGCTAGAGGGACATCATATTGCTGGACCATGTTCCCAGAAACAGGCAGGATTTTCCTCATGGCCACCTCCTCTCCTTCCCTACCCTCATGAAGTTCAGCACCCCTGTGCCTCTTATATTTGAGGACACCCTTTTGAAAGAGATTCCATTTTCACTTTTACAACACACAAGAAAAACACAATAAAAGTCTCAAGGAGGTGGCAGTTGCTGTCCAGTAAGATAGAAATAGATATTCTTTAACCATCACTCCTACCAAGGAACACAGTGGACCACTATTATCATAAAAACAGCACACCGGTAAGGACTTAATAGGCATAAGCTACGAACAGAGAGAGTTGAAAGCAGTCAGAGATGGAAAAAACATGCTCCAAGACCCAAAAAATACTAGAGTTGAAGTGAAAGCAGAAAAAATAAGATTGCAAATTGAGACAGGTAAAAGCTAGAGGACAGAATGAGGAAGAAAATACTGCACATAAAGTTTTTTAAAAGCCTCACAAGATGTGTCATGACAATCAATCTGATCTGTAAAGATCACCTGGAAAGGTAGAGAAGAGAGACGTATTCTTTTTCACTCTCTCACTAATTCTTTCTTAAAGGATTGTCAAAAAACCTTTTGCTCTATTCACATCTCTTCTCGGTTCTAAGTATTGACTCAGCACTTATTAACCACTGTCAGGAGCCCAACTAGCAAAACAACAGGAGATCTGTAGGGGACGAGGAACAGATCAAAGAAAATCAGATGATTCTCTGATCAATGATGCAAAAGCACTAGGACAAAAGAGGGGGGAAGACAAAACTGGGGAACAATGCAGAGCTTTTAGAAGTGGCACAGGATGAAGAGAAAATGGGGAAATTAAATGGTAGAAAGGTCAAGGGCATCTTCATTACCTTAAAATCACAGGAGTGGCCTAATACGGTAGAAACATGCATTGGTGTTTCAGTGGAGACAAGATCAAACCTCACTCCTGAACTGAGCTGCTCCATCCCTGGACTTGCAGGTACTGCAGTGTAAGGAGGAGTTAACAGCAGAGCTCGGCTCTGTCGGCACTCCAGGGCTGAATCACACCTTACCAGGGGAGCTTCGTTGCCACACAACCACCCAGTGGTGCATAAAACACAGAGAGAAAACCAAGGAAGAGGAGGATTGACTAGTGCTGTTTTCTTACAGTTACTCTTTCCATTTATTTTTGGCTCAATGCAGGGAGGCAGGAAGTAAGAGCAGAGAGAAGGCAAGCAGATTATATATTTGTATTCTTGTCTTCCAGTCCTTCCAGAAAGGCCAGTTTTGTAAACAGAGAGAAAGCTGAGATTTTCTTTATCTTGTTAACTACTCACATGACTGTAACACACCATGCAGAGTTCACAAGTATCTCTCTGCTCAATATTATCGAAAATGCACTGCAACTTCTTTTGCAACACGTTATTTTAGTCAGGCTATCTGCACCTAAAAACACTCAGCCTATTGTTTCAACAGCACAGACCTGCATGCTGAATTATAGGAATTGCCCAATATCATATCATCTTGGCTACAGATTTAATTTCACGGAATATGAAACCTCACTGAAAATCATTGTACAACAAGACAAGGAAACATAAACATTCATTTCTTTTTTTGTTTTTTTTTCCCTTTAAGTGTGAGCCTACTACAACTCCCTCTGGGAGGATATTTTTCATACAAAGCCACATTCTTTGGGTCTTATTCACATAAACAATCACTGAATTGAATGAGATCAGCCACAGAAGCAGGGAAATCAGGTTTTGATCCAGCATTACCAATATGAAATACAACATAAAATTCAATTTTAAAAAACAGGATAATAAGCATCCATCTTTAAACTATCTAATAATGCAAAAACTAGTTAATTGTTTTGTTTTTCAGTTCTACCCTTCTTAGATTTAATACAGTAAACTAATTATAACTTTGCTACACACAGGTTGTTGGTAATTACCTCTCTGTGGGTCATACTGTTATTTGACTGTAAATCATGGGAATTCATTTAAGAGTCATCATTTTAGTATCACTTTATTCTTGATCCTTAATTAAGCAAGGCCTGAAAATTCCACTTACAGAGCATAAGAGAAGTGATTTTTAAATGGTACTTGGTAAAATCTGCTAACTTTTGCATTACAGACACTTTTGGCTGATTCTGTTGTTCTTGGAAAACCAGATATATTTTGAGCTAAGCTTAACATATACAAACCATGAGAAACTTTTGTTAGCAGAAGAGTGGATACTCATACTTAAAATCTGAATCATGACAAGTGATCAACTGATGGTCAGTTTACTTTTTAGGAGTAAAAAGACAGACATACAACAGATGCTTGCTGCTATATAAAAACTTACAACGTGACTTATTAATAACAATCAAACTAAGACACTGCCAATATAGCTAATGCTTTCAAAAATTTCAGTATTTTGGGGGAGATGACAAGTATACAGCTCCCTAGAATGACAGAAAAATCCTTAATCTTAGTGTGAAACACTCAACACATATTTACTGATGTGCTGAGAAATTCCATCGTAGCGTCACTATCCTCTGATAACCCTCCGTGGCTTAGCTTACTTGAAAAGCACATTTAGTGCTTTTTCCACTATGGCAGAGTATCTGTGTGTTTCATGAGAGTTACACAGGACTGAAACACAGAGCAAGTTCTCAGTTTCACTGACACTCTTTATTCCATGTCTGGGAAAGACTGAGAACATGTCCCAGACAAAAGCAGCTTTACACCACAGCCTCCTGAGTAGCTCAACACTTGTTTCAGCTTAGTCAAGGAGAAAGTCTTAATTTCAAATTGTGAGGAGAACAAATAAACCTTTAAAATGTTGGTTTGCTTTTTATTTCAAGAGCTATGCTCAGTTGTTCTGAATGCACCCTTACCTGTTTTCTTGGTGTGCCTGCGTGTTACCAAAACCAGCTCATCCCATGTAAGTACATTCAGACACTTGCTGCATGTGTCTGGACCCACATATGATATGTAAGCAAAATCACATTATTACAACTTCTCAAAAAAATTATTCTTAAAAGATGGAAATACATGCATCCAAGTTCGGTATGCTTGATTTTGAATAAAAAATGTGGCTGTCTTCTATGTCAAGTATCCTACTTTGAGGATTACAAACAAAAAGAAGAAAAAGAGTTCTAGGCACAGTTCTAGGAAATAAAGCAACAACATCCTCCTCATTTTCGTGTCTGCAGTTACAGACATGAAAGACTAAATTCTCTGAAAGAATATGGAACCCAGAAATTTGCTTTTAAATTTCTCAACCATGTGTTGATGGGCAGAGATAAGGGGAACAGAAAGGAGGCAGAAAAAACCCGGGGTTTGTTTTTTTTCGACCTAAATTACTCTTGTATGGAAACTATGAATCTGGAAACAATTTCTTAAAAAAATAAGTTTTTTTTAATTAAGAGACTCTCCAAGGGCCAGAGCTCATACCTACAAATTCTGCTTTGATTTACTGATACGGCATGCTACTTAGTGCAAGTATTCATACCACTCTTTTAATTCTGCCATTCACTTTCACACTGGGTCCCATCTTGCTTCCAGGTAAACAAAGTGTAAAATTCTTATTGAGAAAGGATGAATAAACAAAGTAGAGCTAAATATAGAAACAGTCAACCTGGTCTGACAAGTAGGAAGAATGAGAAGCAGAAGTGAGTTACTATAAAACATCCAACTCTTTGACAAAAACTAAATCCCAGACAGAATACTGAAACTTAAAATTTTATGAAGCAAGCTGGGATGTGATTGCAATGTAGATTAGTTAGAGCTGAATGTTGATCGTTGGGACACAAGACAGATATTTAAATTAAGCTACTTCACATTTGTGGTGAGTGTACACATAGCCTTTTTACCACAGTTTCATTGATGTGAAGTTATTCTTCAATAACTCATGTCCAATCCCAAAAGATTCCCTTCAAAGGAAGGAAGGTTGCTTAAAAGAAAAGCAAACCCACAAAAAAAATCTCAGTATTATAAAAACTAGGCAGTCATGGGATAACAGGAGAAGTCCTCATCTGTATAGAGAACCAGTTAGACAGGAAACAAACAGTACAAGGTCAGTCTTCCCAGGAGAAGGACACTAAGCCTGCAGACCCACAGCCATCTGCATTAAGCATGTATTGTGTTCATTATACCCACTAATAAATCACAAGGGGACAGGGAAAGATTACAACTGTTAAAATAGCTGGTAGATTTCAATACCATTTAAACACAGTCTGGTATTTGTGGTGGGAAAAAACACTTCAACTTCATATGCATAATGATGGGCTTGGATTCAGGAATGAAATCCTGGATTGACAGTGGACTGTTCTTACAAAAGCATCAGCATGGTTAAAAAGCAGGAAGAGTGCTAAAAAATTATTACTGCAGAGAATACAACCAAACCCACCTTTATTAAATCATCTAAGAAACTCAGTTCCATCTTAGAAGTTGTAACTCTGGCCAACTTAGAGATGAGATCTAGTGAAACTGACCATGAAACCATTCACCCACGTCTCCAAACCAGGCTCATCATACCTGCAGCTGTGGGACTTGCTCAGCTCCTGGCCACAGTGCAGGAAGAACTGAAAGACATCTCCCCAGACAGACAGTCCTGTCCTGTCAGTGAGAGATGTCCACCTCTCCTGCCTTCAACCGAAGTATGATTTGTAAAAATGGTCACACAGAGAAGCTGCTAATATGAGGCACTCTGTTACTCCAACTATGTCAAAAGCATCTATGTCATTTGGTAAGGTTTTGAAAACTCTTTACAGTATTAGAATTTAAATAAATTAAATTAGACCTTGCTTATTTTGAGGCTAGCAGCAACTAAGACAGCTAACATCAACACCCTCTCTTGACTGAGCTGTCCTCATTGATCCCCAAATGCAGTTCTGCTTTATCAGGCATGCTGGTAATGAAGCTGCTCACCTGCAGGGGCACCTCTACTTACCTGTCAAGACAGCAAAGAAAAGTGAAATGGATGACAGCCTCATCCAGTGCATGCCAGGTCAGGATTTCTTAAACCCTGGCTTCTCCAAACTGATAAAGTGCAGTCTTACAGGGAAAGAAGAGAATCCAACTTGGTAGCTGCCTGTTCATTAATAAAATACTATACTTCAAATTCATGTTTAAGCTTATTCCACACCTGAGTCTGCCATTTGTATCAATACTTACACTATAAGCTTAAAAATAAACATTAAAAACCACCATAAACTTAAAAATTTAAAAAAGGAGCACATGGAAAGAGTATGGCCAGATTTTACACAGAAGCTATGAAAAAAAGAACAACACATATTAGCAAGCATTCAGGAGCTGCTGTGAAGTCTGGAAAAAACAATCTGAGAAGAAAGTGCTGCACTTTCAAAATCTGGATTTAAACCAGAACAATAACGTCAATGAAAGACTGTAGATGTCAGGCAAGTAATTCTGCAGCCAGAAGAAAGACACCCCCCTTCCCTCCATCCCTAAATCCTCTTGAAAGACTTCAGCCAGATGCAGTCTAATCCCAAAAGTGCTCAGACAGAAAATGAAGCAAAATTACTCATATGGAAGCTTTATAAAATGCTAACAAACTGAGTTAAGCAACAGATCTGCCTGGCAGCTATTAGTGCCAATTATCTTTGACAGTAGTGATACAGTGAAAAGATCACAACCTGCCCAAGACTCTGAAACAGCTGCAATTTCTGAATCTCTTGCACACACAGACATCAAACTCTGAGTAAAAGTAAAACATACCTAAAATTATCTGTGATCACGATTAAAAAGTTACTCAAATATTAAGCTATATATAATTATCACACATTCACGGTGCTTTCTTATTTTATAAAGCTGGCACTTTTCCTCAGTGACTGACCCATCTGAGACAATTTAGGGCACTTTAACTCAGAAGTGCATTGGCACAATATAAATAGACTAGCAACAGGTCTTCCTAAGATGTCACACTGCAGATGCCATTAAAACCAACAGAAAGTATTCTTGACTGGCATTGGCATCTCAAACTGGAAAAGGAAATTATCCCACTGCAATGCAAACACAATGAAGATGCACACCCTTAAGGAACTAATTTCCATCAAATCCAAGTGCATCTTCCATAATACAAATGAAAATGCTTTTGTCCAACAGCATGCCAAAACATGCACACAAAACCTGTATCATCAGTGGCTCACTTTACAAAGTGGGTGATGCTTAGGTGGAGAAGGTGGCAAATCATGAGATAGAAAGGGAAAGTAAGGGCTAGGCTGTTGGAAGAGGCTTGTTTAAATCCAGGATTTGAAGGAGCTATGATTTCATTATTTGAATAGTACTCCAAATAGTCTTTTGATCACAACGTAAGATAAAAAAGGCTAGGCTGTTTTGGCATAGGAGTATATAAATTTTCCTTTAAGATTACAGCAATCCCACTAGGGTACCTATGGTCAGCACATCACACCCCAGCTACCCTGCAGCCCCAGTATGATCCATCTGGCTGGCATCCACACCAGATACTGCCATCCACCACTTCCCACAGATGTGCACAAATCCCATCCCTAATCACAGCCAGATTCCCCCCATGGCTGTGGTTTGGCTGAGATGCACTCACGATTTGGAGGACCAGCAGTGGGTGTGGGAAACGGGAAGCAGAGAGCCACAGAGAAGGCAGGAAGACGTGAGCGTTGGTTGGAAGAGTGTCTTCCTGTTCATTTTAAGGGCCTTTAATTTCATGTCACACATGGCAGGACCACTGACAAAGGATCAGAAGTAAAACAGTGCAAGAGCAAGCCAGCAATGAACAGTCCTGGATCACATCATGAGCTACCTGTGCATTCGATATTGCATGAGAAGTACTTCACTGAGGCTACCAAGACAACCTCTCCACAACTGCATAATGCATGAATTCAAGCTGTTGTACTGTATCCAATAGGCCATCCAATGGGGATTCATTTATCCCAACAGGACATCTTCCTCTTTCAATATACCCAACTAACTATTAGTGGTAATAAGCTAGATTGCTTATAGCCTCAAAGTCCTGTGCAGCCTTAATGCTTCATTCATCACATACCTCTCAAAAATGTGTCCTAAACTGACACTCATTTCATCATTCATTTTTTTGGTAGCATTCTTGATCCTGGTAGCAAACTGCACACCAACAGTATCCCTCCTGCTTCACTCTCAAGACCTGCACATCTCCAACTCGACCTCAGCATTTTCCAAAAAACAAAAAAATCCCTGTCTGGTCAAACCAGCACCACTTGGAATGCAAAGCATCATTGTGTCATGCAGAACCTGTCAAAGGAAGCAATATACAGAGAACATCCCAGTCACAGGGAACATCCCAACACTCATGCATTTGGAAGCTATGCAACAAATAAGCAAGGACTCTACACATTTGACTCTTCCTAAATTTGGAACACCTGCCTTCACAAATTCAACAGTCTTCTGAATGGCAGCATGAGATAAACCAAATACAGACAAAAGGAGAGGAACAAGTTTAGAAAGAGACCAGTACACGTAATTCAGTGACAGGTCACAGCAAGACATGGGGTATTTCAGGATTTCACTTTTCCCACAACTCCTATCAATGAACTGTAACAAGCTATTCTTCAGCAGCACCTGCTAACAGGGAGTGGAGTAGTCAAGTGGGAAGTAACTAAGCTATTCCTGAATGGTTCACAAGGTAGCAATGGTATGCAAGAATATTTCCAGTATTGTACTTCAGAAACTATTCTGGAAATTTTTGGGATCAAAATAGCTGGACAGCAAGCTGGGAAGAAAATTAGCCCTTTGGTGTTATGAATTAGGGTCTTTCAGAAGTGCAGCTCTACACCTTCTATTTTTGGCTGGATCATTTTTGAGGAAGCCACATATTTCATTCCTGAATAAACAAAAGGAACTAAAAATATTTATTTCAAATATTCATTTGCCCAAAGCAATTACAATTAATTTACGTCTTTGACAAATATCTCCCTAGATCAATCTTGCCAATAAAATATGGAACCTCATTTGCAGTTTTAAATAAAATACTCCACCAGAAGAATGCTGTACTGATATATCTCTAAAAAAAGATACAACTGTGACTTCTCAGCAAGTTCATCCAACATCCTAACTGTTGAGAGAAAAAGAGGAACTGCACATCTGAAACTAATGAGAATAAATGTAGTTGTCAGTATAATTAATTTAAGAACCTGAAAGTGCTTTACAATGTTCATTGGTATACCACCTATCCAAACCAATAAGCATTGTTCATCCTGTTAGACCTGGTGAATAAGGGGCAGTAAAGTCTTTTTTTTTACAGCAGAAAATTACTCACTGGCAAAGTCAAACAGAGGTGAAGCTGAAGACACATGGAGAAATGCAGCTTGAGGCTCAATTGCTCATTACCACACCCTACAAGCACCTGATTTATTAAGATACCATTCATTTCATCTAGCCCAAGAACATAGTAAATTTGGTAATCCAAACTCCAGAACATGCCACCTGTTACAGGGCAAGATGCTAACTCTGGAGCTGCAACTACATTATATCAGACAACATGGAAACCCCATCAGTGAGGACAACCTCTCACAATTTCTGTTCCCCAAAAAAAGAAAAGACCTCTCTGAAAAAACCTTGAAGGAAAGCACCTGCATGATCAGGAGGTTATCACTTTATTTTTACCAATCACTTACTGGATGCTTCATTTCTAGTTTCCAAAGCCAGTCTCCTATATGAGGTTGGTAGCACTGTCACAGTAAATATTAAGGAGCAGGGGAAAGTGAAAACTTCCCAACTGAATACCATCACAAAGCTCCTTTTTAATTTTATTAGTTTATTTTCAAACAAAAAAATGGGGAGAAAAGCAGTGACATTGCTACTGCTGCTACACAATTCCCATTTACTCTGGCAGACTAATAGGTCCTCGCAGACAAACAAGCATACATCATCTACATATCAGGCATCTAAATACTTTAGGTAGCCACCCAACTGTAGGTTGTGCTACATGCAGTGTATTTAATGTTTTTGAGTATTTTCTGCTCAGAAATTGTTATGAAGTTCCAAATTAGAGTCATTACACCGTGTCTTGTGGTCTGCAATGCAACTGCAGATTTTACATGTAATCACACATCTCTAGATACACTTTGTTTTTCAACTACCTAGAGAATGAAGATTACACAATACTTGGAACTTGAGCCTGCCAAAATAAGTTGTTATAAAACTAGCTGCACAGCCTGACACATCACCTTGAAAGAAAGTAAATAACATTCTCCTCAGAATAAACCATAAACAGTCCCACCAGGGGATCTGAGCCATGCCTAACCAATGCTGCATAAGAGTTAAGACATGGTTACATTTTTCTGTCTTTGGACAGAGGCAGACTTACTGATCTTCCTAATTACTCCTTTAACATTGGTAGGATATTCTTAGTTCATTTAAACAACTCGTGGGGCAAAGATTCACTGATCCACCTACCAACAAGGTACTTTCTATCCCTTTCAATGTTTTACCTGTGAACAAAAGGTATTCAGCAGCAGAGAACATGTCTTTTTGGTCATCTGTATTACAGAAATACCAAGCAGAAACCCAAACAATCACTTCACATATTATTATAAAAATATGAGGATATTGCTTATGCCTTTTAAAAATACAGAGCACTGTCTACAGGTTATGCTGTAATGCACATAACACCACAGGGCACGATAAGCCCTTTATTAATGCTTGCAATAAAAAGAACACTGCAGAACAATTACATGCCGTAGCCATGGATTTCCACAATCAGAGCTCTACCAGCAGCCAGTGTGTACTCACAAGGTGTTGAGACCTGAGGGGAGGGTGATGTTAGCAGCAAACTAGTGGAAATATTTCCAGTGGAGTTTTCAGGTGATGTCAACAACAGGAAGGATGACTTTGTGCCAGATTTCCATTTCTCATCAGACGCGGCCTTAAAAGTTGGAACAAGAGCGTTAAGACTCCTCATTTTCACCCCCAAACCTGTAATTGAACCCCTACGTCGAGACAGGCTCCTGTACCTACGCGACATCCTGGAGGGTCCGCGTCTGCCCGACGGGAGGGTCGCTCCCCGGGCTGGAATAAGGGAACACTTCTACTACTCGGGTGCGGGGCACCGGCTTCGCCGCGGTCGTCCCCGGCTGCAGCCCCGCCACAGCCCGGCCGCCTCCGTCATCCCCTGTG
>VZTZ01050734.1:792413-980145 GCA_013400955.1 Drymodes brunneopygia
GCGGGGGCCGGGGTGAGGCCGGGACGGTGGCGGGGGACACGGGGCCGCCGCCAGGAGCTGAGGTTTGGCGGCCCGCGGATGTGGGTCAGGCAGGAGGCGAGACTCCCCGCGGGGTTTGGAGCACGAGGGGAGCGGGGGACAACGGTGCGGGGAGACGAGGCGTCCAGAGGGAGGGCAGGCCCAGCTGGGGACGGGGTTGGGCGCTGAGAGGCCGGGCGGAGCGGGGTTGCTGCGGAGGTGGCCCTGGGAAGGGCCGGGACGGGGACAGGGTTCTCGGTGGGTCACAGGATGCAGGTAGCTCTGAGGCAGGAGCTGGGCAAGGGCTGACAGGTAGCAGGAAGCGTTGGGAAAGAGGGAGGAGGCAAAAGGAGTGCAGGCAAAATGTGTGTGTGTACTCTCTCATCAGTATTCTTCATGTCTGGGGGGAGAGTTATTAGTTATTAGNGGGGTGAGAGTTATTAGTTATTAGGGGCCACAGCTTGATGATGAGACCCCGAGTGTGCCAAGGAGGTGGGGGGTTGGGTGTCACGCTATAAAAGGCAAGCGGCCACACGCAGCTCTGTGTCCCGGGCTGCTCCGCAGCTGCGAGTGTCAGTCCCACAGTGGCAGGCTCTGCTAAATGTCCGTCTGTCTGTGCTTGTGGGGAGCCGCCTTACTCACTGCATGTCCGTGGCAGTATGGATGGTGATGCTGAAAAGGACGGGCTTACCAGGAAAAGCAGTCTCATTCAGTAGAAAAAGGAAATGCCAGCTCAGAGCCTGTTGCGTTCATTCAGAGCCTGAATTCATTCTTAGACATATTTCACAAAGGAGCTTGGAGAACTCTCAGTATCACAGGATAAAAAAAGAAGTGCATTTTATAAGAGAATAATAAAAGGCCACACGTTTTAAGTCTACTTCGGTACTAGTGTGCGGAACCTTTCTTCTTAAAGGCCCAGTCCTCCAGGCTGCCATGGGAGGTGCTGCATTGACTAATGTAATTTTGGGGAGGGGAGGAAGGTCAGTGCTTTGAGTATAAGACTTCATGGTTAAAAGCTATAGGAATGTTAGACTGTAAGAGCTGTAACTGGGACTAAATAAAGTCTTACTTGAACCTGTGAAAGAATTGCCTTCATTTTGATGCAAAGAGAATAAATTTTAATGCATTTCTTTAGTTCTACACTAACTTAGTACTTTGTGTAGAGAAGTAATATGTATTCTGTCTTCAGATGAATTTATTTGGATATTTTTTAGTAGGAACTTATTAGACTGCTAAAAACTGCAATTGCTTCTTTATAGTAACACCAGAATATTGTACTTAACAGAAAAAAACATTTACCTCCTGAATAGCAGGAGAAGGCAGCCCATACAGGGACTATTTTACACAGGATTAAAACAAAATCCATTTTAACTGTCCAGATTCCCTGATTTTCTGTTTCATTTTGAATTCTCTGGAGAGAGAGTCATACGGCATCTGAAATGGAGGGGGTTGGGATTGAACTCTATGTTTTATGTAACACTGGGCTACAGGGCAAGGGGCTTCCCCCTTTTTTTGTCCTTTCTTCCTGGCTCTGTTCAGCCAGTAGTCCAAAATTCAGTGTCACAGCCTCCACTTTTTTTAAAAAGAGAGAATGAAAAGGGCAGTATAAGAACAGCTTCAATGCATGGCTGTTGACAGTGAAGAGAGAAGCTAGGCTTAAAAGTAAAAGCATAATTTCTTCTTGTAAGTATGTGGAAGATTTCAAAACTTCATATTGGTCATCTCTCATCCCATATTGGGTTTGTGTCTCCAGTGTCAATGCTGAAACCATGGCTCTTGTCCTTACTTTACACATAGGGTCATACTCAGAGACCTTAAAACACTTAAATTTACATAAACCCTAGTCATATTTTTTATAGATGCAATTAAAAAGTGTTTAGAGGCAGGGAAGCCCTCTGCAGAGTGTCCAAGGAAGTGGCTTTTAAGACATACCATTGCAGAGTGCTGCCCTTGTGGCAGTGTGGAACCAGGTCTTCTGGTTCTGAGTCTTTTCTGTAGCCACAAGAATTTCCTTCCAGCAGGCATTTCTGCAATCTCTATGAACGCACAGTGGCTGAACAGCCATCTTCATTGCATACAAGCTTCTTCTGTTAACTCTTCAGTCTCAGGCCATCTGTTAGCGTTGAAGATGTTCATTGTATGTGTTTTGTAAGGGCATTGTCTTGACAGCAGTCCAGAGTGCTGCAAATATCACAGTCACAGCAGTACTGGAAATGCTACAAGATCAATGCATTTGAAAGTAAGAGTAGAAAGTTGGGGACTGCTACCTCTCCTTTACACAGAAATGGTTAAAACCTAATATAACTGCATTAGTGGGAAAAAAAAATTATTAGCTCTATTAGTTTAAAACTAGACTCAGAGGCTTGTTACCTAGCAGATGGTAACATGAGCAAAATAATTCCCTTTAATTTGGCTTTGTGTTACTTGAACAGATGAGCTGTGATGTTTTATTTGGATATTTGAAAGCTGGTGGGATGTACAGAACGTGGCATCCCCACCCCATACGCCTGCAAAGGACTGATAGTCACCTGCTTTGACAATTAATTCAATTGATCTGGAATTCAGGATGGTCTTCAAAAACTGTTTTAGTTTTCTATATGTATCTAATAGTGTGAAGGAGATATTGAAGTATTCATTGTGTGCTGTGCATCCTGGTGAGACAGGTTGGGACTGCTACGTGCAGTTCTCAACTTCTCAGGGCTGTGATCTTCTGCATGTTGCAATGCATGCAAAATGCACTCCATAAGCAAGGACACAACTGCAGTTAACAGTAGTTTTATAAAGAATTGAATGCATCTGTGGGGGAAAGTGCTTTTAGGTTTTTTGAGTTAAATTTGTAAGTACTTCAAAGGATATGGCTTCTGTTCTTTATGACTGCTTAGAAAAGTTGAAATACGAAGGGCTGTTGATACACATTAGAGACTGGCATTTTACAACATTTACTCTTTGCAAAAGTGAATGAAGCAGGAAATGTGTTGCATCTCACAATAGGGAAAATTATCTTTCCCGTTATAGAACAGAGAAGAGTTTAGTGTTTCTCTTGGGCATATTATGATCTCACTCAGTAACCTAGTCTGGGAAGTTGCAGTGATACATCTACTGGCATTTCTGTGGCAAATTGAAAAAGGAGTTGTCATGTACTCCTGCAAAGGAATGTGGGCAGGCAATGCATCGTCCAATTCCTTTACATATAAGGTAATCTCTTAACTCTCTCTGAGAGGGAAGTGCTATAGAAGCCTTCCTATCTTGTCAGGTTTGGATGATACTCTTACATTTCCCTGTCTTTGAACTGGCAGGATTTCAAAAGCTAAATAACAGTCTTACTAGCAGAAGAGCCGGTCTTCATTCTTCTCATCGCTAATTCTGTTTGCAGTTGCAACTGTATTTTTTTCAGTATGGCTTTAATAGAAAGCAATTTCCTGCTATTAAGCATTACAATCAGTAAAAATCTAGTAGCCTGGAATAATTTAATACCACAACATAAAAAGCCCAAGTTATTTAAAATATTTCCCTGGATGTATGTGGGATTTTAGCTTGTTTCTTAAAGAAAAGGGAGTTAGGTAGGTAGCCTGTCCTCTGGTTTTCTCAGCAATGGTCAGAATCTTGGAAACTGCTGTCCACCTTCAACCAAATTTGAACAGATGTCTCAAAGATTAAGTTCCCATAAGTTTGACGAAAACTGGCATTCAGAAGAGAGGAGAAAGCTAAATGCAGTGTCCTCAGAGGGGCAGGTGAGCAGCTTTGTGTGTTCACTGTGGCAGCGGCTGGCAGATGGGTGTACACGACATAGCCAGCTGAAATGTGCTGAGCTCCAGATCAGCCACAGCATGTCATATCTGTTACTTGGAGGAGATGTCATAAGACACACAGGAGGAAGTTGGTGTTATTGTGGTGGGAAGAGGAAGGGGACACAAAGTACAAATCCATGGTAGATGAGACTTTGTATGTTCAGTTCTGTACAGAGCAAATGGGAGGCTTTTTATTTTTTTGAAACACAATAAAACCTCAATCTGAAGACTCTTCTTTATATGCTTTTATAAAGTCTTTATAAAGCTTTGAATAAATTATTTTCTCTTCTGATGGCCAAAAAACAGAATGAGATGGAGGATACATCATTAAATCTTGCATTTTTTGTTTGGTTTATCAACAAGACTGTACCCCCAAAACATACAATACTGTTACATCATATTAGAGCAGATGTTTATTACTCTTCTGGAGGTGTGAAGTGTTGTAGGCACATGTTTCTCCTAGCCACAGGAGGTACTACCCCTGTTCAAGTAGATGGGAAGAGTACAGCAGCACATAGACCTTAGTTTCTTACTTCCTAAATTTGTTGTGTGTAGATGAGCAGAAGTGGCCATTACTGTGTTTTTAGGATGAGATTCTTACAGAGTTACCTGTCCCTGCTCTGCCTGAAGGTGTTTCCCATGTGCACTACTCCTGCCTGGCTGGAGTGTTCATGTGTGGCAATTGACAAGACCACAGTAAGTGCTAATACCTGCCGAGGCCTTTCAATTGTATTTGAACTGGACAGGATCCCTCAGATAATGAGTTGAAAACTCTTGTCAGTCACTGGTGACACGGGTCTACACCGAGTGGCACAACCTCTCACAAGCCAGTAGATGGTGCCAGGAGATGTTTTATGCTAACACTGCAATACCTCCAGTTTTAGAGGCCCTACTTCTCTGTCACTCAAATTGGGGAGGCACAAACAGACCTGGACAAGTTTCTGTACCCTCCTGGCAGACATACCCTGCTCCTGTGTTTCTGAAAGCTGTGAGTGAGGCTTCAGGTACACAAGAAGACTCAAGATGTGGTCACCACCCCGGGGTGCAAAACATGCTCCTAGGCAAAGGATTCCTTTAAACTTTCCATCTTTTTTCGCTGATAAGGCTATGTAATAAATTGGCAAGCTCAAGTTGTTGCTGAGGTTTCTTGGTTTGAATTTTCATATTTTAAGAGTGAAGCTGACCACTTAATGTATGCAGGGCATATTCAAGAATGATGCATATGAATAAATGTGTGCCAGTTTTCTGCAATTTAAAAGTTATCCCAGCTGAAAAAGAGAAAGAAATGCAATTATGTTGTGCTATGAAGTATAATCTGAATAGTCTGTAGTGCAGTGGATGGCAGAAGGTCTACCTCACGGGGTAGTATGTTTAGCCTGTGGTGTGTGCAGTAGTTTAAATCTGACCCCTGTGTAGTCTTGAGTTGTACTCTGTGGATTTAGCACTGACAACTCATTTTCTTGTGTCGCTTGTGTTTGACACAGCAGACACTGAGGTGTTTCAAAGCTTTTTACATATAAGGGCAGTGCCATTTCACCTCAGCACCAAAAGACATTTCAAAGTTATAGGCCAACTAAATGCAGCAATTTAGACTGCTTTAGGTGTTTTGATTAGAGATACCTGAAGCTAAAATTGGTGTGCCTACAGGAATGGATAGCATTCATGTCCTTACAGATAAAACAGCATAGTTTACTGTTCGAACTACCTGATGCCAATATAATTGCATCAGCCCCAGAAAAAGTGGTACTAAGTTTCAAATCGGGGTTGGTAACACAATGAAACTTCTGTGTTCCCAGGCCTTTATTTTGCAAATAGACAGATCATATATTGTCATCTTATTTATTGGATAACAAACCTTTACAGATCATAACACAAATTACTGAACAGCAGGTGAAATGCTAAGCACCTTAGAAAAGGACTCCTCATGAGCTCCGTACTCTAAGTTCTAACATAGAAGAATTGTGTGCCTGCTGAGTTGAACTCTTGCTGTAGCTCCTTGCATGTGTGATTTCATTTATTTATTTATTTATTTATTGGTTGATTGATTTTAGAGAAAGGAAGCCCTCAGATAGAAAGATCATGCAGAGGTACTTAACACATTCTCACTCTGTTCTTCCAGCAGTGTGACGTAGCTATCAGCTGAAAAGGGTGTTTGTTATCAGATGATACCCTTTTAAAGAAGAATACATGTGTCATAGTGTTAATTAGAGTAAAATTAGGTATTTTAGGAT
This sequence comes from Drymodes brunneopygia, assembly GCA_013400955.1. Lineage (NCBI taxonomy): Eukaryota > Metazoa > Chordata > Aves > Passeriformes > Petroicidae > Drymodes > Drymodes brunneopygia. The sequence goes on from VZTZ01050734.1 coordinate 798,451, forward strand.
GTCTGTGTATGATAACAGATTTTTCACACGCAAACAGAGCAGTCAAGCCTTCTACAGTTTCTGTCTTGGAGGTGAGAAGTAGATTTTCTGATAGTATACCCTAAGGGGCAAATAATTCAAGTTAAAATGCCTCTAGCACTGCTTTCTAAACTTAAACATTGGTAACATTTGCATAAATTCAAGTAAAAATTTCATGAAAATAGGTATCAAATGCATGTTATCTGGCAGTTACTAATTATATTGCCATAGTATATTCCTTTTCTTCTTGTGTGATTTTATTCAGTTTTGGATTTCAATGATCCCTTCAGTACTGAAGTTAAGCCAAGAATCCTGCTCATGGGATTGAGAAGAAGTGGAAAGTCTTCCATTCAGAAAGTTGTCTTTCACAAAATGTCGCCGAACGAGACTCTCTTCTTGGAGAGCACAAACAAGATCTGCAGAGAGGATGTTTCCAACAGCTCCTTTGTCAACTTTCAGATATGGGATTTTCCTGGGCAAATTGACTTCTTTGACCCTACGTTTGATTATGAGATGATTTTCAGAGGCACTGGAGCACTGATATTTGTTATTGATTCTCAGGTAAAAAAAGGGGCTTTAAGCTACTTTTTTCTTTTCTTCCTTCAGCAGTAGACAAATGGGTTGAAAAGCATAGCTTTTTTCAAAGCAAATAAATAATCTACATCACAAACACGTTAAAAGAAATCACTAAAACTTGAAGAGCTGCTTGGCTATTTTTAATCTCTCTCTGCAGTGCGTTCGGAAGTTAACTAATTTGTTTTAACATCTCAAGGTTCTTGCTCAGATTCTTAAGTGCTGACAGCATGAGATTGGTGCACATGCTGGATGTAGGCTCAGGCTTCTACTTATAAAACATTTAAAAAATCAAGCTGTTGTTGAGCTGTAGTACTATCTAAAAATAAGTATCATAAAATTTAATATATGTATTTTTAAATACTTCCCTAACTTGTAGCTCTTCTTTTTCCTTTATTAGGATGATTATATGGAAGCATTAGCTCGGCTGCATCTTACTGTGACCAGAGCCTATAAAGTGAATCCAGATATCAACTTCGAAATCTTTATCCATAAAGTAGATGGTTTATCTGATGATCACAAGATTGAAACGCAGAGGGATATTCACCAGAGGGCAAATGATGACCTTGCAGATGCTGGATTGGAGAAGATTCACCTCAGGTGAGAAAAGTTGCTGTGCAGAGAATACTAAAGAGGAGAGCAGCTTATTTGCCAAGTTACCATTTTCTGTTCTCTTGAAGTATCAGGCAACATTCTTTTGATATATGAAGGAAAGGGATGACCAGAGATACTGCAATTGACCTGAGCCAAAGTATCTTATTTCTGATTGCTGTCTTGAATGGAAAGATGGAGAGCTGCTTAATGACAAACATGCCAGCATCCTGTCAGTTTTTGCTGCAGTTGCTGTCTTGAAATAAGTTGGCTTGGATAGTGACAGCAACCAGTAGAGTTCCAGGCAGTGAAGTGTGTATGCCACTACATCACTTTTGCCTTCTTTGAAAGCTCTCTGCCACATGGTCCCCTCCCAGTCACTCATCTTCACTGCTGCAGCCTGCTTGGAGCTGCTTGGGAAGACCTGTGCTGTATCTTTGCCTTGTGTCTTCTGGTAAAATGGGTTACTGTAGCAAATAGTGACAAATAGTGGACTTCTGCAGACTGGGAACCAGGGGACATCAAGTTGTCATAGCTTTCTTAGCACTTTAAAGCCACGTACAAATATATTAAAAAGAGAGGCCTGCTCCATGAACATGCCAGCTCTTTAGAGCTCTTAACAACTCAACTGCATCACTGCCCTGATAAATGGGTCCACAACTTTCAAAAAGCAGATCACAACAGACATACTCAGTAATACTTCTCTCCTGAAATTCAATAAATATTTTTGTAAGAATACCAGCATGAGGGTTGCATTAAAAAGTTCTACATCAAGGTCTAGGTTTCCATGACTAGGTTGGGGTTTTTTTTAATATAGAGAAGTCCTGTGCTTCAATCATACCATGACTTCTGATCATAGGGGCTAATTGCATTAGTGTAGGCACTTTCTGTCTGACAGTATTTTATTTCACTCATATTACACCATGTTCACAGTATGTGGCTAAAAAGAAAATGTGGTGACATTTTTTTCCAGCTTTTATCTGACAAGCATATATGATCATTCTATATTTGAAGCATTTAGCAAAGTGGTACAGAAACTGATTCCACAGCTCCCAACACTGGAAAACCTGCTTAACATCTTTATTTCAGTAAGTACTTACTATATCCTTTGTCTGTATATCTGGCTGTGTCCAACGTGCATGTTTAGATACTCTGTTTGCTGCCTTCTTAGAGCTCATGAGCAATGTGAACTCTCAGAGAAATTATCAGAACTTAGTTGAAATGCACCTCCATGCAACTTGGCCTCAGCTCCATGTCTGTTAAACAGTATTGGTGAGTGGCTGAGATACTCACAGTATTTCCTGAGTCACATAAAGTGTGTTAGCAGCTGTCACTTTTCTGCTCGTAACATCAGTCTGAAGGTTGCAAAAGTCTGTGCTGCATGCATTTGTTTAAGTTGCACCTAAAACTTGTATGAATAAATATTTAAAGGAACGTAATCTAGTCAAACCTCAGATGTAGAGCTGTCTGTAATGCTTCCTGGAATTAATTTTACTTTGTGTTGGAAGTTTACTGAGCTTAAGGAAAATCTTCTTATATCATGAAATTTTTAGATGTAGAGTCCAGCACAACTTTCATTGCTTCCATAGTTACTCTGAAGGCCACTTAGGGAGCTTTGTATATCTAGTAGTTCGTTACCACTGTGGAGAAGATTGCTTGCTCCCCTCCTCCTGTATGTCTGATCCCTTCCTTTCCTTTCTACTGGTTCTGACACTCAGCTGTTCCCTCGTGGGGTTACTATGACATACATTACTATGACTGTTTAATTTAGTTAAAGGCAGGTGATGGAGGAGTCCAACATGCTCTTGTTCTGACAAAAGGTAAGAGATGGAAACATGGGGCAGTGAGTGAAGGGGAGCACAGGGAGTAGGTTGTGAAAAGGGGAAATTCCCTGTTTTACTGATTGTTAAATCAGGTCATAGTGGCTTTGAAAACTGCACCCTTTCTCACAGCATTCTAATTTTGCATTTGGCATCTAGCACTAATTTCTGAAGCCTCCAAGCAAGATACTTTGTTGTGTCTTTTTGTGATTTTGACATAAGAAATTATTTAATATCATTCAACAGCCTGTAAGATAAAATTAGACTTCATGGTTTCTCAGTGTTAAAATTGAGATAAAAGTTGGATGTGAAAGGGAAAGCTAGGAATAGCAGAAGGTCATTCCAAAACTTATTCTCTTACTATTAAACAGCATATTTATACTGTTTCATAATGAGTAGTTTGCTACAAAGATCTGTTTCTTTCAAAAGAGCTGGACTGTATACCAGTTATTATCATGTAGTCTCAAAACCCCATAACAGAAAGGTAATGAAGAAATGACAACAACAATTCTAGAGCAATTAGATAGTGGTTTTGGCACACAGTCTTACAGAGAAAGCTGTCTGAATAACAGACTTCCTTGTGCCAGAGTCACCCCAGTCACTCATTGTGAGTCAGATCTCTGTATGGAGTCTCCTCACTGTTCAGAGTTGGTGAAGGATTTGTACAGAATCTCACATGAATTGAACACAAGCAGATTTCTGAATGACTGATGAAAGTTGCTTGTGTGTCTGGAACACCCAGCTCCAATCATACCTAGACTATCAGGTATAGTTTGTAAGGAAGAACAAGTATTTCAAATAAATGAGAAGTCCAGAAAAGTGAGGGAGGTGTGCTATTTCCCCTGTTCAGTATGGGAAAGAGTATCGGACTGATTCTTCACTCCAGTTTCTTAGTGACCTAGGGCCATGTGTAGCTGCATCACTATGTCCTCAGCATGCTTGCTGTCTGCTTTTACAAGTATCTTCTGTCTGTAGACAGAGAGACTCAGAATGAACATTTGCAAGGAAGATTAAACATCATTCTCCTGCATACAATTAGTTAGGGGGTGCCTTTTTACCTTGGCAACTTGATCACAACAAATTTTGGCATGTATTTTGGTCATGCCTTACCTCAGGAAGCCAGTGTGTTGGATATCAGGGTGTGGGTGTATTCGTGTTCTACTTTTGGATTTGCAGCAGCATTTATGAGGAAGTGCTTTCATTTATGCCACAGAGACTTCCAGCACAAAAAGCTGACAATTACAAAAATAGATCTGCGATCACTCCTAAGTTCACAGAAGGTTTTTGCCCAAGTTTATGACGCCACAGTGTGTGAGCATGTTTGAGGAACCATCAGTGTGATAATGCTGCTTCTGCATTCTTTAATGCAAAAGCTTTTAAGTCATAAAATAACAGTTTGACACTCAAAATCCATGTACATCTTACCTGACTAACACACTTACCAGCTTCATATAGAAGGATGTCTGTTTCTTAACTACTGTGGCCTTATGAACCAATCAAGTTGTGTGACATGGGAATGTGGATTTTCATTTGAGGGTTGTTTGGTTTGTTTTGAGGGATATTAGAAAGTATGTATTAAAACAAACTTATAGTAATTATAAACTATTAAAATTAAAAGCAAACATTATTATAGTAAAAATAAAATTATGTACAGTTATGATAATTTAATGATTTAAATTTTGTAATCTGTAAACTCAAACATAGTGCTTAAAATTAATTCATGGAATCTATTGTTTGATGTAAGACCTGTTTAAATAATTTTTCAAATTTGATTCCTAACTGGATGTGACTGGCAACATCCTCTTAAGTTCTTTCGAGAGTTGTTTTTTAGGGCCAAATTTTGGCTTACTCTGCATACATTAAAGACAGAAAAATACAGGCCTGCTAACCTATCCTAGGAATTGGAGTAATGCTACCAGTTTTATTGAACCCATTCTATTTAAGCAATAGAAACTGTCTTCTACATCATCAAACCCCATATAGTTGAGAAACGTGGTTTGAATTTCAAGTACCTCATAGTTTTTACCTATCCAAAATAAAATCTCATATATTCATTGCAGATTTTTCACAATGACTCTCTTGGCTCAGATTAACCATGGAATATTCTTACATTGATTCAGAGTGCTTTTAGCACATGTTGCATCTTCTCTGCAGACTGTAGGGTTGTGTCAGAGAGAACTGGTGCTTATTCAGACCCTGCTCTCCTTTAATCAATGGCAACCTTTCATTCAGTAAGAAACCCACCTGCTCTAGTAACAGAAACAGTTCATTTCTTATTATCATTTTCCCTGAGCATTAATGATGTAATCTCTCTTTGAATAATACTTTTTATCTACCTTTCCCTGTATTTTTATAACTTGTTATTATTGTTTCTACAATTTCTGTTTGGGTTTTTGGGCGGCTGTGGGGAGTGGGTGGGGGTGGGATGTTGAGTAATTTCCACACAAAAATTCTGGGAAATCCTTTGATTTTTAGGTTAATGTCATACTAAAAACCCTAGGAAATTAAATATTTGAAGGCATGTGGGTAAATTTAGTGGTTACTACTCCTGGCAGTACGTCCTACCATTTCACAGAGGTTTCTGTCACTATACAAAGTTCTAAAGAAGCAAATATGTGCAGTTTCTCAGAAGGTCCTACCACAATGGATTAGTTGCAATTAAAAACAAGAATAGTTTAAGTTAAGAGACCAGTTTCTGCCCTTGCCAGCAGGTGTAACTGCTGGCATGGCAAACGTCTTAAGATGGAAACTTTCTGAACTGTCACTCAAGTGCAGGCAGGCTGCAACACTTGGAGCTCTGAGATGAAAAAATCACTTCTCGTTGTTAAATGTTACTATATTGTCACTGACATCTTAATTTAAAGTGCATCCTACCTGTACAGCTGAAATTGTTGCTTTGTCTCTCTTTGTGTAATACAAAATTTTGTAATTGACTTCTCATGAATGACACTGCAGGGCTCAAGTTCCAGCTTCTTCTGTCTGAAATCACTTGTATTTTCAAATATAAAAAGTTTTGGCAATGATTTATGGCTATGTACTTACATGATATTTCAAGTGAATCTTGTAATTAATCTTATTTGACAGCATCTGTTGAACGATGTGAGGTGCTGTCAGAATTACTATTGAAGAAGTAAAATTACAGACCTACCATATGTGGCCAGAACAACCAGAATAAATATGCATACATTTTTGTTCTGTGTGCTCAAAGAACATAAACTCATAGAGCCCTGTAGGCTGAAAGGGACCTTTAGAGGTCAGCTGCTGCTTAGTCAGACCAATTACAGCAAGTTGGTTATGGCTGGGTCCAGTTCAGCTCTGTGCATCTGGAAGGATAGAAACTGCACAGACTCTCAGGTCAGCATGCTCCCAATTCTCCACCACTCTTATGTTAATTCTTTTTTTCTTGTATCAAGTCAGAATTCCAGCCTGTGCCTTTTTGGCTTCTGTTTTTCAACACTGTAGCCCTGAGAAGAGTTTGGCTCTGGCTTCTCTGAACCCTTACATTAGGTATTTCTAGATAGCAATGAGCCTTCTCTTCTTCAGGTTGATCTAAGCCATTTCTCTGAGACTCTTCTTGTATATCCTGTGCTTCAGCCCATCTACCTAAGATATCCACGGTGTACATTTTGTTTTGAATATTTTTTTTATTACTGACTTAATTTTGCCACTCAGTCTCTTCCATTATGAAATGCAAGAAATTCACCTCTATACTCTCTTATTACTAATGGATGTTTGCAGCCTTAGCTCTGTGTGCAGTAATGGAAGAACAACATCTCTTTAAGAAGAAAATGCCCAAAATACTGTTGGTCATTGTTCAATAGCATATCTAGTGTTGGAAATTTTTCTGCCTATTTCAGGAAATACAGAAAGCAGGAGAGTCACTTTAGTGACTTAACTATGTGTTAAATAGTTGTCTTAGAAAAGAAAGAAGAAAAAAAGGAAAAGTTCTGTAACTACATAAGAAGCTGAAACTATTAAAACTTGTTAGGGATTTTCAGTGTGGTTTTTGGTGGTTACAAAACTACTGTGGCAGCACTCCCAAACCATGTTAAAATGGGAATCCCATATATGGAGACAATTCAGTTGGATGGAGAAAGTTGCTTGTCTTCCCATATAGGTGGATACTGAAGTGTATTTTATAGCTTGTGCTTTAGCAATACTGGGATATTGCCCTTTTTTTATCATGCTGGGACAGCTGCCCAGGTGTAATCCCTTGACATCAGCCAACAAGGCTACTGTTTTCAGTTAAGCAGTACACCTTTCTTTTTCCAGGAAGCAGAGGCTTATGGCAGTTTACCTTACCTACACAAAGAGTAAGAGCTAGCATTCCTGGCTAGCTCCTCAGAGCTGTGAAAATGATACATTTCCAGTATGGAGAGCTTCTTAATCAGCTTGGCAGGATGACAGGAACATAGCTGTCATCACTTTAGCAAGCCTTAGCATTTTAAACATGGCTTTAACCACCAGTGCTACATGAAACCTGAAGGCACCATCAAAACACTGGTCTCTCTCCTGTGATTCTAAAAAATGTTCTACAGAACCAGACAGTAGAACAGCTACAGATCACAATGAAAAAATTCCTTAATTTTCTTGAGAAATCAGTTCCTAAACAATACTGTCTTCTCTGTCCATCAGTGTTTTCTTTCCTTGGTTTCTATCTTCTCAGATGTCCAACTAGAATAACTTTAGATTACAGCTTTCTTTTATGTCTGTTGCTACAATTAAAACACCAAAAGCTTGAACTTGGAAGATTTTTCTGCTCCCCCCTTGCCCTCCCTCATTTTCCACTGAAACAAAATGTAATCTCTCCAGGTGGAGAAGTTTGGGAGTGTCACTTGGCATTATGTCTGCTCAGAGGCAGAAACTGTTGGAAGGTCTGTGAGCATTATGGTTTGCTACAAATACAACAGTATTGTGTGTACAGTTCTTTCAACATGAGCTTGATTGCAGTTTAACTTCTTTATCCTAGCTTTTTTATATAACAGGCAAGTAAGGGAACAGAAAAGCTTAAGGTTAATTTGAAAACATGGCTTCCATTTTATTTTTCTTTTTTTCTTCTCTTGAATAGAATTCTGGGATTGAAAAAGCGTTTTTATTTGATGTAGTCAGTAAGATCTATATTGCAACAGACAGCACTCCAGTGGATATGCAAACTTACGAGCTCTGCTGTGATATGATAGATGTTGTGATTGACATTTCTTGTATATATGGGTAAGTAAATTGTGAATGTTTTCCATGAAGTTGTGTACTGAGAATCTGAACAGCCCCAAAATTAGAGTGATATGGGTATAAACAATAATGAGAATGGGTAATTTTCCAGGACAGAGAAGGAGGAAACGGCTGGCTTCTGAGGGACTGATCCTTCTCAGCAACAAGCATTGCTCCCTGTTCAGTCTCTTTTGTGAGCATCTTCCTCGGAAGAACCAAAATAAACCTAAAAAATAAACCTAAAATAAAAGGAAACACCATCTTTTTGTTCCCTAGGGATGAAGTAACAGAAGGATGCCTCCTGTTTCAAAAATAAGTGGGGCCATATTTAGTTTCATTTAATAGCCAGTGGCCTCTAATAGCCTCAACAAATTGTTTCACTCTCACTTCAGTTCTCTGTTTGTTGCCTATTCCCTATGTGACCTTTCTGGGTTTTTTCAGTTTCCCCTTCTTATACATTAGCAAGTAGAAGTCTCCTGGGCTGGCATGTACATCTCCCTGCAAGTTATGTTTTCAGTGGCTTGGTCCTTGGCCAGATGTAATGCCAGCCATTCCTGGGAAACGCAGGGGCACTTGAAGAATTAGTGCATTAAGATCCTTACACTTGGAGGCCAAGGCACTGCATGCTTAGAGAGTGGTAGGCTGGTGTAGCTTTGCATTTGTATCCACTGACAGACTTCTTGCACTCTTGGAGAAAGGGAGAGTCCTGGTGCAGATGTGCAATAAGCACTGGAACAATAAATTGCTAAATACTTAAACCAAAAATCTCTGAAGTTTGTATATTCTACCCTGTGTTTCAGATTTTGGAGTAATCAGTAACTGTGAGAACTTGTTTTACAGAGGCATAAAATGAAGGATGCTGATTTTGTAAAGAGAAAGATCCTGCTGTGTAGTTCAAAAGAGTGTGCATTTAATAATTATCTGTACAACACCACTTGTGGGGCTCTTTATTTACAAAATATCATTCTGCCACTGTGGTTGTGTAGCCATTTAGCATTTATCACCAAAGATCTGGTTGCCATTTTTTAGCTACAGACTAAAGAGATTTTATTTCACTCATACTATGAAAGGTACACCATGTTCACAGTATGTGGCTAAAAGGAAAATGTGGTGACATTTTTTCATTTCTTGTCCTCTGTTCCTGGAGCATCTGTGGAACTTGCCACTTTAATATATTATTGAGACTAATTGTTCTGGGAGGTTGGTGATAACTATCCATTTACCAATATCTGTGCGTGCATTCAGGAATGAGGATAAAATTACAATGGTACAATGTACAAAAACTTGATACAGTGATCATCATGACACAGCATCTGTGAAGGAGAAGTCTTTTCATAATATGATGTTGCAAAAGCCAACATCTCATGAGGAAAGTCTCATGATGTCTTAAACTATCAGTCAGCTGCTATCACTCAAGCAAGGTTATTAGGTTTGGAGTTATCAGTACAGACCTACTGTTACACATGTTTATGATAAGTCATAATATAAAGCACTGATTAAAAGAAAAGCAGCCTTGTGGTAACTGGGTGGTAACTTTCAGAGGAAAATATAAGGTTCCAGTTCAGGCATTCGGCAATCAACCAATCTGATTTCTAGCCCCAGATCTAAGGTTTGGTGTGTGATGGGACAAACAATTTAATCTCTTTGTCTTCTTAGTTTATGTAGTGTGTAGCTTGAAGAAGAGTCTCCCTGAAAGATTGAAATTAAAATTTCATAAAGTTTGAGATTCTTTGGTGAGAGAACCAATGTAGCAGTACTTTTGTAAGCTAATCTGTCTTATCTTTTCTTGTTTGTTTGAATATTGCTCTTTAGGCTTAAAGATGATGGCACTGGAACTCCTTATGACAAAGAATCAATGGCAATCATAAAACTGAATAATACAACTGTACTTTATTTAAAAGAGGTGACAAAATTCCTTGCTCTTGTTTGTTTTGTCAGAGAAGAAAGTTTTGAGAGAAAAGGTATTTTCCCCTTTTCTAGTACTGCATTAATTTTCCATTGAGTGTTAATGAATAACTAAGGTTATTAGCTGATAACAGTTTCTAAGTGTATCATAAATACTGAGGTAAGTACAGCTTGATAAAGCTTACATAACATGTTTAAAGGGATGAAAGTACTTGTGCTGGCATTAAGATGGGATGAAATCATAAACGTATTTGACAACTTTCTGATATGAAAGCATTTGAAAGTTTACATCCAATGCCATAAAGCTTCCCCTGCAACTGTAGAATGTGTTCGTTTATGGTGACTGACACTGATTTTTACCTGTTGGCACCAGCATACACATTTGAAACAGCTTGCCTGCCATAACCAAGGGAAAATTTTTGAAACTGACTGATAGAATATTCTTGCTTTTCTTATATCTGAAAGGAGGCTTTTGAAAAGTTGCGTATTTAGGACCTCGTCCTGTTTAGGAGTGCTTTAATATTTTGCAGTTAAAGTGCATAAAATTTTTTTTGTTATCTTTCTGACCCTGGTCAAGGTCAATACTGAACTCTTAGTTCATGATCTCTCTGCTCACTGGCACAATGTTCACTGAGTTACTAGTCTTTGTGACATGCCCCGAGACCAAAACTCAGCAGTGGCAGAGCAAGCCATCATCTGGGCTTGTGTGCCCCATCTTGTGATACTCATTCACCAGTCAGTGCTGGTGTGTTTGTGAATGCAGCTCTTGTACCATGTCTGCTGGGCTGTTTGACAGCCTCTTGAGCTTTTGATAGAACTTAAACTGGTCAAATGTCTCTTCCATACCCCTACCACCTTTACTGCATATCAATGTTGGATGCAGTCACTTTCTGTTATAAGCATAAAAAGTGATACTTACTAACAGCAGGGTTTCAGAAAAGACACCATGTTGAATAAACATCCATTAGGGTTTGTCCAGAACTGTGCGGAGGTTGTTGTGTCTGCATAGTTGGGACACTTGGTAGCCTACACTCTTCTGCAATATGGTTCTGGTATTACAGTGGAGATGAGCCTTTTGTTCTTCGTGACTTCCAAGTAATATTTTGTCTGAACTCTAGGAAGAGGGAAAACAATTCCGGGGAAAAAACCCAGTCTAACATGGTGGATTTAAACCACTCAAAAATATGTATCTCCTGTTAGGGAAATTGAAGTGGAAAATGCTGCAGTATTTGAGTTAAGAAAGCTTATGGCATTAACAGTGAATGAGGTCATGAGCTCAGTACCAAAATTCTAAAATTGCATTGTGGTATTACAGAATTGTAGCACTCAGTAAGTCTTCCAATTGACTACCAATATGGCTTTACAGCTTTTCTGTGGGATCACATTCATCCCACTGACACGGTAATGTTATTTGCCTATTATGTAAGTATATAATCTAACAGCATGTCTATTGTGTTATTTTTTAATTACAATGTAAGATGAAATACAGCTGACTGAGATTTGGTGGTAGTTCTATCAAGTATCCATTTCCAAGGTTATGTATTGTCAAAAAATGAACTTTTTTTGATTAATAGATGCTGCTTATTTTTATCACAGTTATTCTGTAAAGCAGATTTCCAAAATGACACCATATTTTATGAAAGGTTTCAGTTTTTCTTTTAGTACACTGAGCACTTCTTCAAAGCCCTTTATTAAATTAAAACTCTGTTATCTGCCAATGAACTTCTATTTGTTTTCTCTTAAAACTTACAAGTGTATTTAATAGCAGATATAGTATCAAGCTGTAATGCTTACTGAATTATTTGTATTTATCAAACATGCTTTTGCTTAGCACAGAAGAAATTCCTGGACAGTTCACTGAATATGACCTCCAGACAGAGAATATGGTATTTCACTAAACACACTAAACACTTATAATATAAGCAATGTTTTCATTACCTTATTTATATGAATGTCCTCACTAATATGTAAAACATTTCTGTCTCTGTAGGATTAATAGACTACAATTTCCATTGTTTCCGAAAAGCCATACAAGAAGTATTTGAAGTAAGAATGAAAGTAGTAAGATCTCGAAAACATCAAAGCCACCTGCAAAAAAATAAAAGACCCACTCCCAATGGGACACCAAGAATGCCACTGTAACTGAGGTTTTCTGGCAATGTGGCAAGCAAAGTTTTCATGAAGGTGACGTGACTTCTGCATCTCATTGCACTGAGTGAAGAGGAAAACAAATGGGACTGATGTATTATATGAATTTTCCCTGAACGTTCAGAAAGCACTGTTTAAATATTTTTATCCAATCAGTTTTTTTCATATAGTGAGCACTTTGAGCAAAATGTTGTATATATAAACATTGAGGTGAACACTTGTAAGAATTTTCTTAATATATGCTGTAAACCTTTTTCATGCCATATTAAGAAAAAACAGCTGTGACAGAAATACTGGGTACATAATTTGCACTTTTTCATGTTTTTCTTGTGGAGTTGGACTTTGATAAACTTAGTTTTTATGGTGATTTTGATGCATGGTGTCAGGTAAAATGTATGCTGTAGTTTATTTACCTGCTACAATCAAATTGGTTAGTAAACAATTAAGAAAACTTGGTACAATGCCTTTTTAAATTTGTGACAGCTAATACCTAACATTCATACAGATCTAATTTCATATATTTTTCAATTTGTAAACTGAAGAATAATATTGAAGTATTACAGCAATAAGCACCTTACCAGGGATCGTAACTGGTAGGTAAATATTAGCTTTTATAAAACAGGCTTTTGGCCAAATTTCATCCGGAGTTCTCCTTAACACTGGTCATGCCCTCTCTTGGGTCTGTTTTTATTATTTACCTCAGCATTTACCACTAAAATACCTTTCTATAAAGATGATTGTTTTGTAAAATGGCTCTATGTTGCACTGGCATTTTTATAAGGCTTCAGAGGAGTATGTTGTATCTGTGTGGCTGGATTTACATTGCTAAGTTTGTGTTGAGAGCCCGCACGCGTACAGTTGATGCAGTGAAGAATCTGTGTGTATTTCCACCCTGACGTTCTGATGTACTGCTAAGTCATAAAGATGTGAGCACTGGGTTCTGATTCCCTCTAACAGGGGTACATCTGTGATTGAAATCAAGACAAGACCATTAAAATGAGGACTGGACAATCTACCTGCTATAACAATCAGCGTACATCACTACTTTTTATTTTAATATTGAATATGGGCATATTTACCACAGGATCAGCCAGGACAGCAGAGCACTCTCAAACCTAAGAAGAAGTAACACTTACTTTCCATGTTCTGTACTCAGTGTTTTTGTTTAATTAGTGATACAAGTTTAAGTTCTAGTTGGAAGAGAAGCTTTTTTTAACCTGTTGCACGCACAGTACAGTGGTTTTGTTGGCAGCTTTTGGGAGTGAGAAGAACTTGACCAGAATGGGAGGCAGCTTGCTGTACACCAGAAACAGGTAAAGGGAAATGTACCTTATTCACAGCTCATCTGCCCTTAGCCAAAATAGCTTTGGAAGAAGGCAGGTGGATAGAACCAGTAGCTCCGTGAAGAATTGTGTGATAAGTAACACAGTTCTAGCTTCTCAGGAAGGTAAGAAATATTGATAATAGTGAAAACCACTGATCCTGATGCTGGTGTGACAAACAGTGACAGTAGCTGATGTCAAATCAGAATGTTTCAAAAACACAGAGTTCAAATTCCTTTTGGTACTGTCATCACCCATCATCCTACTTGAGGACAATTCTTCTGACTAGCCCCTCAGTTAAAGTAATGCAAAGCTGCTTTCAGAGTTCACCAAAGCAGTGATGGGTAAGAGACCTTTTGGCAGCTTTCCCCTTCCATTGAAGGGCTGCCATAATTTCTGGCCATATGTTTGTCTTTCATTTTGTTGAGATCCACCATTGGGTCACAATCTCTGTACTCCCTGTTCTCCACCAGGTGTAGGTGGCTATGTGGGACTAAGAACACGTACCAGGCTGGGCCAGAATTTTTTTTTAATGTGTAAATAAAGTATCTCATCATAGTAGCTATGGTATGAGTCATAACTAAATGTAGCTTCCATATATTTGGCCTGAGTTCTATGTAGTCGTGCATGCCCTTGTATTAGACCATCAGCTTGCTTAAAACAGTGAAGTTATATCTTGTAGTCCCATCTAGAATTTGGAACAGATTATTGAGCATAATTTAGTGAAGGTGACTTCAGCCAACATAAAACTTCCAATTGGATATCATCTGAGTTAAGTATAACTTTCATCAGATTACTTATGTTTCAAATATAAAACTGAAAGAATGCTAAAAAATCATTAGTTTTAGTGTTTAACTTTGGTATTTTCAGGTTAGGTAATTACTCATTTCACTTCTGAGTAATCATTTTGTAATGTTCTAGCTGTGATTGTGTTCTAGAAATGACTGAGCACTGAGTGAGGGATGCAAGGTTATTTTTAAGAACATATTTTAAAAATTTCTTTTTAAAAAATCCTTTTACATTTTATTGAGATTCTAGTTTTTATTTTAAATTAAATATCCCATGTGCTACAAGAGCCACTTACGATAAGGCAGTGTTGATATACCTTTTCTAAAATTAGAAATTGTGCAAGACGTAATTACTTTCCAAATAGTCTGGTATTTTCTAAAGTACCTGATCCATGAGTCTCCATTTTTTATTTACCATTGGAGTTGACTAGAAATGGTAGGGAATGGAAGTGTAATTGGCAGGAACAAACTACTCTGATAAACCATAATTCAAATGGATCATTTGAGATCTCATATTTCATGATAGAACAAATTTTTTTCTCACAAAACCAAAAATTCTGGGGTTGCTTACATGAGAAGTTGCATTCCTGATGGTTTAATATTAAGGGAGTTCATTCTGTGAAAGTACTGCTGCAATTTTTAAAAGAAATGTTAACCTGTGAATTCCCTCCATTTTTATATGCATCATCAGATTAAGTGGAAGAATTAAAGAAAATAACCCTTGTTACTGTATACAGTAGCACCTGTTTGCTTTAATGACATATTTACTGTTGCAGTCATTTGCAATAGTCATTGTAGAATATTTTTTCCTCAAATTGAACACCGAGGTTTCCCTGGTTTTGTACTGAATGATGTCCATGACATCATGTTGTGATTTTCTTGCTGCAGCTTTGTCCTGTTCAATGGACAGATCATTAACACCATTAAAATTTCCAGTTCAGATTCTAAATGTTTATCAATAGCTGCATGTGATTTTACTCAATTACAAATAAACACATCAAATCCTCCCATTTCAGCTGAGTGGAAAATGAGAAATAAGCTTGGTTAGGAAGTTCTTTTGGGCTCCTCTTACATGGTGGCATATGGTTGACATCCCACTTGATTTCTCACTATATTAATATTTGCATATTAGCTCATGCACATATCTTCAAATAGCTACATTTAAAAATGACACTAGCAGATTGCTGCTTTTAATTTGTTTTCTCCCTGATATCTTTGGTGTTACCTTTCTCAGTTTGCTATCTCTGAATTTCACATTTCGCTGTAACCAGGTCTGAAAGCCAGTCTCCTTGATTCCTGCCAGCCTATTCCCTTTGGCTTCTAGGCATTATGAGCCACAGGCTAGGTCTTGAACTCAAAGCTACTGAAAAAATACTGAGTACAAAAACATCTAAATTGTAAAAAGCCATTACATGCTATTAACATCCCTAAAAAGACTCAACATACTTGTGTAATCCTGGTTTGAATGTGTGCCATAAAATACATGTTCATACTGAAATCACAGTTTATGTTTGCAATCAAATGATCCTTATGATGTAGATGATTCTTAATCATCTACAGAATGTATTTTAAAATTTTAAAAAAATATATAAATACGTCCAGGACAAAAAACCCCTAGACCAGCAGTCTTATCACGCTGTCTCTTGGACTAAACTAACATGTTTTTGATAAGGTAAAAGATTTTCAAGAGACTAGTCAGAGAAGATACTCTACTGAATATTTTCCTCAATACCTGGACCTGCTACAAGAAAGAAGGATTATTTATTTCCAAATTGCTGCATAGCAGAAGAAAAAGAGAAAGAACCCATGGATATCCTTTCTTTAAAAAAAAACAAAACCAAAAATAAAACCAAGCCAACAACTAACATGCACTAGCCTAAATTGAGAAGCATTGGGATTAGACACGTGGATGAGTGCAAACATGAGAGGCAAGAAAAAAAGTACAGAGTGGCCTAAGGTACAGTGTGTAGGCCAGAACATTTCAGTGTATTCAAGCTGCCTTACACAAAATGTTCAGGTTGGATACTAGGAGGAATTTCTTCACAGAAAGGGTTATTAAACACTGGAATGGGCTGCCCAGGGAGGTAATAGAATCACCATCCCTGGCGGTATTTAAGGAAAGACTGCACATAGCACTTAGTGGCTATTTGGTGGTCTAATTGACCTGGTGGTGTTTAGTCATAGGTTGGACTTGATGATCCCAGAGGTCTTCTCCAACGGAATTGATTCTGTGGTTCTGTGAGAATGTAGACCAAGGAAAGATAATGGGCTCTCCACAACAGGATCAGCCACGGTTGGGGGGTGGTGGTGGGGGTGGTGTGGGTGAGGTTGGTTTCACCACATGGTCCTCAAAGGCCCAAGTAGTAGTGCCCTGACAGGGAGTAACAGCACAGTATCAAAGCTGCCTTTCCTATCACAGCAGGAATTACCCTTTGGGTAGGTTTTTATCTCCATTCAGTGCAAACTAAATGCCATTCTGAACTGTGCTGAACTGAAGCGTAGTGTCAATACATATATATAAATATAAACCATATGATTACATTCACACTGGAAATTGAAATGAATTCTAAAGCAGGAGAGCAGCACAGCAAAAGCAAACTGCCTGACTAAATCCAAGAGGAACTTCAGCTTGTCAATGAAAATGGGTGTAAGTTGTGGTGTGTCAGTTCCTTGAGAGTGCTAGCATCAGGGAATGCTATAGTCTTAACTCTCTCATCAGCACTGCAAGTTTCTGATCCAGATGAGCTCGTGTTTGCATTTAGGTGTTTATGTGTCAGGTAGGTGCCCACTCAGCCAGTTCAATCCATGCATCACTGCAAATTCTTGGTCCTCAAAACTGGGCTGCTTCCTTACTCCTCCCCACATAAACCCCAAGTGTTATACCTAGTGCATGCTTCTTTGATAAATACTGCCCTAGTCCTTCCTCAGCTTTCCATTATCCAGATAAAACAATCATCCAAAAGTTTGGGAGCCAGTAGTGCTTTCAGACTCCTTCAAAACTAGTGCTGCAAGCTCTTTTCTGCAGCTGGAGGTCCTCTTAATGCTGCTGATAAAACTGCCTAATTGGATGGAGTGATGGATGCCCTAGCAATAAATGTAAAACCTTTCAGCAGCACTCCTGGGGTTTCTGGAAGCCCCATCATCCAGTGCAGGGGTATCTTTCAACTCCAACTTCTTCTGAGGTTAAATCAGCTGTGGATTGAATTTTCCCTTTGCTTATGCACAACCACATCTGGTTTTGGGGCTACTCTGATATCGGGAGCCATCTGGGATGTGGGAAATGTAACCTATTTCAACTCCTTTTGCAAAGCAGTATATAGAGAGAACAGGTGTGCCTTCTGGGAAACACAGTAGAGCCAGCTCAAAAGGTCCTGGGACCATCTTTGTCTCCAAACCCTGTGCTGAGAAGTGGAACCATACTCTCTTTCTCTGCGATGCCCTTTTCAATGACTGAATTGTCTTCTGGTGAGCTAAATGGTCTGATCCACAAACTGCTTCTCTTTCAATACTCCCTTTGCAGCTGCTTCAGCTTCTTTGGACTGTCAGTATGCCATTCATCATGCTGTCTTGGTCTCATATCCTAAGTGCTGAATGCAAGTTTTGCAGCAAAGGCACACAAATTAACTCGCTCCCACCAGTCCTGTTCCCCTTGCTCAGCACTGTTTCCAGCTCTGTTCCTTCAGTAATTTCATTTCATATTTCAATTCCACATTTTCTGTCTATAAAGCAGCAGTTGTCATTCAAATTTTGCATTCTTCATAAAGTCCATTATGCAGAAACTTGAGTATTAGCTTTAAATTTAGTATTCTCTTGACAGATTATGTCTTTCTGCTTTACTCAGTAGACCCTCTCCTATGAAAGCTTCCCACTCCCATGAACTAAATGCATTCATAAAAGTTCTTCAGGATGGAAGAAGTTCTTTCCTTCTTCTCTCCCCTTTTAATATTGCTACCATTAACAGTCCCCATAAAAACACAAGCTCTAAATCTGTAATTTGAATAGTTATGACAACACCAGGCTGCATAATTGCTTTTAGCTTTTTTTATTTCTCTTTCAGAATAACAACATTCCTCTGCAGCCTGCATCCCCCGTGAGTCTGCATCCCCTGAGTCATTTTGCTAGACACCTTTCAGCAAGGAAAAAAAAAAAGCCTGCAAGCAGATAGAGACAATTTAGGAGTGTAAAGTAATAATTTATTGGTTAATATAGGTAGCTATGACTAGCGAGCTACTAGACTAAGCATTAACATGGTGATCTTCCCATGCAAGAAAACAGATGAGTATTCTCTGGCTCAAGTGTCACCAAATAGCCATCTTTTGACTCTCTGCCTTTTCCTTCCAGAATTTCACACCTTTTTTAACACTGTTGGCTTTTCCCTGGACCATATGCCAATAGCCCTACCTCCATCTCTGTGTCTGTCTTACCTTGCGTGGCTCTGCTGTGCAGCTCTTTCTCTGAGAATGCTGAAACAAGACTCTGGGACTGAGCCCTACCAGGGTTGGGCTGTGGAGCCCAAGCAGCTGAAAATGCAGAGGAGAGTGACCTGGTGTCAGGCAGTGGAGATCAGGTCAGTACAGTCAGCTGGAGCCCAGAGAGCAATACAATTTGCCAGAGGGTAAGCATGTTCAGTCAGCAGAGCCACTCTCTGGGCTCTCCTGACTGCTGTGATTAGGGCTTTAGTCTGGGTGCCCACATGGATCCCTTGGGTCACTGAAGGCACTCTAGGCACTTCACCTGGCCTCATGCTGCTGCTTTGTTCAGAATGGCACCAGTATCCCATACCTTTCTGCTCTGTATGGATATCTGGCATACCTTAGGATACCTCAGACAGCATCAGATACTTATGTGTGTGCATCTGAACAAGCCCTAGATTTCCACTAACCATCTGAGAAACTCCTGTGTGTCCCAGATATCTACCGGGAAGACTGGTGAAGACAGCTGGTAACTCAGTATATCTTGGTTAAGCACAGTAAGCTTACACTGACTGGTAAATGCTTTTTGAGGAGCATTAAATTAAGAGCCTGCTCACCAGTCCTTAATTTCTATTGCTGAGTCAGTCAGAGCTGTATGTAAGCAGCTGCATGCAAGCAGGAACATGCAAGCGCACATTAAAGTCATGAGTAACAGTTTTGGAATGGATAGGGTGGAAGGACTGCATGATGGCAGTCCAAAAGACATAACCCTGACTGCTTTCCCTCTGCCTGATGTGTAATTGTGAGGACAGGTGCTTCCTTCCCAGAAGGAAGCTTATGGGAGGAAGTTAAAGTGAAGAGGCATACAGAGCAACTCACATATGGAAAAAGTGATGAAAAGAAAATCTGGCTGCATGAGTCAAAGGCTATTCCTACCCTTTTCTCCTTAAATAGTGGCACAGGAGAAAAATATTTTTTAATCTGAGTAGTTTGCAACTGCCTCCAGCTCTCTAGCGTGCTCTGCAATTTGCATGGTGAAGAATATGCACCAGAGAAAATTTCTACCATTATCTGTAGCTGCTAAAGATAGAGTAACTAAATCAGGGAAGTTCAGAGTCACGAACAGCTGTCACTTGGACACAGCTTCAGCTTTGACTTGGGTCTTTGCACATGTCTTCTGAACCAGGAAAACATCTGAACTATTACAGCAATGATGCCAGAAGATTGTGAGTCGACTGACTGGCGTGACTCTCCCCATTCTTCAGGGAGTGAAAAGGTGAAAAATATGTACCTGTATTTTGACTTCACATTATGGAACATCTTGTTAGTCCACACTAACTCTGTACCAATGGTCCAGACCAGGCACTCACTTCATCAATTAAAGCAATCTGGTAACTTCTTTCCCCACTATCTTTATTAATTTCTGGAATAATGCTAATTAAAAGTCAGCTGGCAAAGCCCCTCGTTTTGCCTTAAAACTAAGCTTGAAGAACAGACAGTAATTGCTTTCCTGAGAGGCACCATCCGTCTGTGTAATTGCTACAGGGCATTGGTCACACAATGCCACACTTGTTTTTATCGATGAGGAGGAGGTGCACTTGTTGAATCCAGATTTACAAGGTCTGAATTCACACAAAAGATATTAAAAGCTGAGATTGTATTAGTCACAATGAGTACCATGATGATTTCTTTTGCAAGTAAGTCATATCTGTTCCCACTGACAATATAGGCATATGAATATTAGATTCCTTAATTCCATTAGTTTAATTCTGCAGCCAACTGTCTATATTGAAAGGCTAGCATTATAAATGAGGCAAACCCTTCTACATTTTGTATATTTGTAAAAGCAGGGTGTGATTGCTCTGTACAAAGAACTATTGTATTCAACATAAGCTTCTAAGACCTTAAATCTTCTCTAGAAAAATAATTTGTGGCTGAGTTTAGGAGACAGCCTACATAGCATACAAACCCCACTCTGAATTGACTTTAGGTAATCACTTCACATATTTATACACTTGGAATGTGCCTCATCTCATACAATTATACATCCTGCACAGAGAAATAAAATGCTTTTACCTAACCTAATTCCCTGAGGTCTGTAAGAATATATACTGACGCATCAGACCTTTGTGCAAAAACTGAACCCCTGTATTCTGCCTCCCAGAGAAATGGGAGGTTTTGGGAGTAACTTCCTCTTTGGGGGCTCCTGCTGGATGCTTCCTAGTGTCTATTTCCCCAACTCTGCATGCTGACCTTTGTGATTCCCATTCCTACTGGATGAGTTCCCTTCTTGGACCTTTAAAACCAGTTCTTCAAGGATCTTACTGTTAAAATAAGAGGCTATATTGACTGAAATGCTTGTAACTCTTCTAAACGAAGGGAAAATGCAGGATACATTTCTTTCAGGTATAGAGAGCTATGTATATCAGATGCAGCTAAACATACCTATAAAAATACCTAACAAGGGTGGTCAGGAATACAGAGGACTTAGTTTAATCCCCCTTTGCAGCTAACTGAAAAATGCAGGAACTTTTAAAGCATATTTTGTTGGGTGTAGAGCTAAGATCTATTTCAGGCAAGATGAACTCCCTGTTCTCTCCATCAGCTATAAAGTGAGCCTCACGAATGACCTCAGAAAAGTGTATCCATAGTCTGCAAGTGTTCAGCAGAATTCTGCCCATATGTTTACTCTGACTTGGCCTTTCTTTCACAGGAAAGACACCTTCAATTGAAAAATTACTCATTTTATTAAACCTTATGATTGTCATTAATTCTGTAGTATTTTTTGCACCAAAAGGGTCAAAAATATGCTACTTTGCTCTGAAGCTAGGTGGATCTATCAGATCTGTTTTCATCCATAGATAACTCCAGAAAACTACATAGAAACATGAGTAAAAACTTCCAGCACAGATTGAGTGTGGCATTAAATTACAAAACATTTTGCAGCAGTGTTCAGGCAAACTTTCAGTTTCTATGTGCTTCAGCTGAGCATGTTTATTTTTTCACCAAGTTAGATCATATGACAGGATACACAAGCTACATGAAGTGCTGCCAGCATGTAGGATTTGACTGCAATTTTGCTTCTATATTTGGTGTTTGGTTTCAAAACCCCAAAAATTCTAGTACAAAATGGCTTCTCTCTGCAAAAGTCTAAAGAAAAGGCAGATGAAAAATCCAAAGGGTATTTTTAACCAGAGGCAGGAAGAGGAGGGAGGCTGCTGCTTCTGGACTGGCAACACTGACTATGCAAGAGCTCTGCAGTGCCAGCTCCTCATGCACCCCAAGCAGCTGCTGAGATGTGGGGCTGCGGATTAATCCCCGTATCTCTATGTGCTGCCTACCTTGCAGGAATCAGCAGTTTCATTTGTCAGCATTCACGTCCTGCAGCTCTGACTTTTAACTAACAGTACATCTGAAAATGAAAGCAGTCTTGTACTGCTAGCTCTGCACAATGTCTCATGGCAATTCCCCCAGCTCCCGGTCAGGCCACTCTGCAACTCACTTAAGTGAGGAAAATGTGCACCTCCTTTCAGGGTATTTCTCTTGCTTTAAGTCTATTCAACTCATTTTCAATAGTGCTTAGCGGTCATGCAGTTAGGTGACTGTATATCTTTTTTTAGCTGAAAGCCCAAGTTTCACATTGACTGCAGGTGCTTCCTCCTTGAACTACATAAAATGATACTGTCAGTGCACACAAGGTCAAAGGCCGGAGCCCAGAAGGCAAAGCTGAACTCCACATTACGCTTAAGTAGTTCATAATAACTACCGCTTTATATTATCCATGTTATAATACAACTTCAAAAATTACCTTCAACCAAAATAGATTCCAGAATTTTTTACGTGGAAATCCAGATTTCTGAATACAAAATACCTCTCTCCTACTTTGGGGAAGGGCACAATTTAGTGACAGATCGTCCCAATGCCCTTCTCCAGCAGCACAGCAAGATGGCTCTGGAAGACAAGGAAAGATGGGGCATACTTATGACCAAACCACTTTGTGAAACCGAGGGCCAGTGCCTGCAGCTCACCCTCTAAAGTGGTCAGATCAACTGCTGTTAGCTAGAAATGCTGAAATGTCATCAAGAGTTGTTGGCCATTTAATGTACCCTAGGGTGCTTTTGTTGCAAGAGGAAACGCCAAAGTCTGATGTCATCTTCTCCCATCTCTATACATAAATGACCCTTTATATTATTCATAGTGCTTTGTCCTGTAAAAAGGACGATCACTTTGCCCCTTTGAAAATTCTGCCACTTACTCAGGAGGAGTAAAGTTGCTTTCTTTACTTAGTGCTGTTACCACATCACTGTGCAACAGAACAGGAAAGGCAAGACTAACACATTGTTTTGTAATATTGAGAAAATGATGAGGTGAAAAACATGTACCTACTCAAATGTTTCTATGTACAACTGTTAGCCATTGCTGTTCAATCAAAGTGGGAAAAAGAGAACTAAGACATCAAAACATAAAAAATTAGTTTTAAAAAGATGATTATGAAGAATGTAAAAGTAACATGAAATTATGAACAAATCAT
This sequence comes from Drymodes brunneopygia, assembly GCA_013400955.1. Lineage (NCBI taxonomy): Eukaryota > Metazoa > Chordata > Aves > Passeriformes > Petroicidae > Drymodes > Drymodes brunneopygia. The sequence goes on from VZTZ01050734.1 coordinate 821,767, forward strand.
TTCACAGATGAAATTAACAATATGAGCTAGATATGAGCGTCAAACTTATGCTGAAGACACACATGTAAAAGGTTCTTATTTACAGCTTGTACTAAATCAAAAGGAAACTGCAACTGCTGAGATTCTGACCACTTTAATTTAGATATTCTCTTAGCTATGTAGTCTTGTAAGTGCTATGCCAAGCGTATTATGGCTATAACCAGGTGGAAAAGAAACAGTTGTAGATGTAAATATCCCTATGTCAGTGTGGCATGGAAAACGAAAATCAAATCAAGCTCTTGCTGATAATTCTTGCCTAAAATAACCATCATTGGCGTATGGCGCCATTTCAGTTTTTCACTAAGACTTAACAGTGAAGTCTGTTGGGCGGGCAGTGCCTTGGGCCTGTGGGGTCCTGGAAGCTCCTTTTGCAAGCCCCCCATTTTCAAACCCATCGAGGTCCGGAGGCACCTCGCCCCATGACCTCTGCGGGTCAGGGCGGAGCCGAGCCGGGGACGCAGAAGGGGCTTTTTCACCCGCTCAGCCACCGCGGCCCGGGCTCCGCAGCACCACGTCCTCTTCCCGACTGCGGTTCCGGGGCCCGGCCCGGGGCGGTGCCGGCGCTGCAGGTGCCTCCCCCCGCGGTCACGGCAGGGCTGTCGCCGCCGCTGCCACGTCAGGGGAGTGTCCCGAGGCGAGGCGGGCTGGGCCGGGCCCGGCCTTCCTCCTCCGCCCCCTGTCCCCGCCGCCGGAGCCGCCGCGGAGGGAGCGAGCGAGCGGTGCCCGCTGCCATGGNCCCCTGCGCCGGGGCGGTGGTGGCGGCAGCGTTGGCGTTTAGGCCGATGCTGGCCGGGTTCGGTTCGCCTTCGCAGTGCGATGGCGTCGAAGCCTTCCTCCGAGCTGTAATGCGGTTCAAAACACCCTGACCGCCAGGTCTGTGTGCCCACGCGTTTTTGGTGGTTCGTGGAAACGCAACCTTTGAACGTTTAGTCAGGTGGCCGTGCCCTGTTTCCCCGGGCATCGCCTTCTCTCTGAGTAGGTGCGTGTGAGGGGACGGCTTGCCAAGGATAACTTGGCCTATGTGGCGTCAGTTTGTTTTGCAGAAGTGTTGCTGTACAGGCTCTATTTAGTTGCATGTCTGTGTTTGTTCACATGTTCCGTTCGACATGTATGTTAAAATTCATGCCTGTAACTCCTCGGCTTACTTTTGAATCCTTGAAGTGAGAGAGACGCCTCAAGAGATGTGGGTGATGCCTGGAGAAACAGCGCTGGAAGGGAAGGTTTTGATCCTTGGAAGCAAATAGCGGACAGGCCATGTCCCCCCTTATGGCTGTGTTGGAGCAGTGGCCTCTGACCGGCTGTGCCAGGGCTTCACCTCCTGGGAGCTGCTTGCACAGCCTGACACTGCCGAAGCAAAACCTCTTCCGTAGCTTTTTAGGGCTGGTCGGGATTGTCTGTCGATGTCTGTCCTGCCCCTGCTTTCCCCTAACCGGGTGTTGAGAAATAGGCATTATCAGCTTCATGTTATTATGATGAATGGTGGCTTTATTTTTTAATCATACCGTCCTGTTACCAGCGTGGGAGGTGGGGAGAAACTGAGTGTTATGATGACTTGTATAAATGTCAGTGACACGCTTGTTTACAAACATATCTCATGTGGATAATTGCTAAATTATGTCCCTTAGCCTCACACCCAAGTTGAATAACCAAAAGATAAGAAGGATCACTAAGCAAATTATGAACTTGTCGTCATTTAAAATATCAGGAAGGAATACTTTTTTTAGGGGGATATGCAGGATGTGTGGCATATGTGAATTTACAAGGCCACAAAAGCATGCTCAGTAGCTGTGGTTCGCCACGTCATGGGAAACAGTGGTGGTGTGCTGTATGACAAGCACCTAAGATCTGGGTGGAGAGGACAAGTATTTGTGGCTCAATTTAGAAATGTTCCTCCCCTTTGTTATTATTTGTCCCTCCTGTATTAAAGAGAAAATTACCTTTACTGGAATTGATTTTCAGCACCTGTGCTGTTCCATAGCAAAATGAACTTTACGTGGCAAAGATAAATAATTCATACAATGGCTTAATATTACTTCTCCAAATTAAACATGTTCAGTTGCATATTAATATATTAAACTATTTCTTTCCATATAGATACTGAAAGTTTGTAAATTATATCAATAACTTTAAAAATCTCTGTAATTAATTAAAACATTGATTTCAGTAGTCAGTTTGTGTGAAATTGTTCACTGAACAGATGGGCAAAAAGGTGTTGAATAAATATAAACAAATACTTTAAATAAATATTGTTTCTTTGACAGTTGTCCATTAAAATGATTTGACTGTAATTGTGTGTAGCCACTGCTTTTAGTCTGGCACTTGTTAACCAGGTAGATAAACATATGCCATTATTTAATATTTCTCTCTATGTTTTACAAATTCCTATCTTGTTACAGTTACACATGCAGTTTAGTGGTGGTATCTTTTTCTTGCTATTCGACTGAAGGCTTATGATGAAACTGTAGAATATTCTAATATTAAAGTGGTTTCATATAAATGCACTAAAATACATAAAAAGAAGTCCACCATATTTTCTGTTGCAAGGGTTTGTGTCATGTGTGGGCTGAAGAGATTGCTTTGGTAACTGAGCCCTCTAGGCCTTTAGAACAGGTTGCTGTCCTTGTGTCTTCTGTTGTTGCTTTGCCTTTAATAGAGGAAGAACCAAGCTGCTAACATTTAGGTCAGCTTTAGGGATTTGGAACATGCTATCTTGAGACAGAGTGGATAAAGTAATCGTTTTGTACCTCTGCAAGAGGCTTCTACTGTTGAAATCTGCTTTTGGACTTGAGCAAACTGCAAGTAGTGACTTCCGTCTACTCAGTAGTTTTTAAAAGGGCAAATCCTACTAACCCTTCTAGTATAAGTTGCTTTAATGGAATGTTATAGACGAAAACACATTTTCAATAAGAAAATTTTGTTCAAAGAAACATGTACCTTTATTGATCCTTATTTTTAAGCCAAATTCTGCTATAGAGTTATGAAGGAGCTGAAATTCACCTGTGGTTAATAGCTGGATCCCTCCTCTACGAATGTGCTAGACCAGGTTGATGAATGGGGATCACTTAGGCTCTCCAGTGCTGTACTTTCTGTGTGCTCTCAAGCAGACCACAGAAGAGCAATATTGCTACACAGCTTTGTCTTGCTACTGATTGCTCCTAGGCAATGTGTCCATCTTCTCCCTTATCCCTGTTTCTACAGCTAATTAGTTCATCCCAACATACCTGAAAGATGGTAGCTCTCCACAACACAGTGTAAGTTGTTCCCCTGCACACCACATCTCTGTTGATGAGAGGCAGTGGAGCTCTGGCAGGTCTGGGTTTGCCATAGGTACAGGCCATGGCCCGGGCAGGTCTGGGATGACCAAGTGCCTCCTGTCTCCTGTCAGTTACCCTCTGTAAAGAGCAAGGAACCATGATGGCATTCACCTGATGCTGTCTTCTCACACTGCCTCTGAACTTGAGTTTCTTTTTTATTTCTTCCCAAAAAAGACCATTACTTTTGGAAGGGATGAAATTTCACACTCCACACTACAGTCTTCTTTGTATTGCTTCGATAAGGCAAAGCCTTGTAAGCTGTTGCTTCATATTTTTGTGTGTATTTTTGGCAGTTGTAAAAGGCCAAGCTATTTTCTGTCTTAGGATTTCAAAATGGATTAGTCAATGTATATCAGCCTGTACCACATGGCTGATAAACCTCTCCCATCAATGTTAAAACTCAGCTGACTAAAGCACAGACTTCATCCTCTTCATGCCTCAGGAACATCCCTATTTTCTGAAATTTATAAGACAGCTACTTGGTATAATCTCTTTACTTTTTTTTTTTCCCCAAGACCTGTGACCCTTAGCCTTCTGTTAAGATCAGACACCAAGTCTTGTAGTCACTGCTCTTGTACTGACAATCTCTCGCTTTCACATAGGCTGTGACCAGGCATCTGAGTGGGTTTCAGCACAGACACTTAAAGAATTATGAACAGCTACTTACAGTGCCTCACACAGAGCCCACAAACAAAAGTGCTTTTTAGGTTTTTTTGGAGTAGGGTTTATTTTGTTTTCAGCAGATCACCTCATGGAGAATTTGTTTAGCGAAGACACTGGTGGCCTAGGGAGAGCATGTGGAGGGAGGCATGGCATGCTGTCATGTATTTGTTGCCCAGGGGCAGTGCTTTGGGATCCTGGATGCCTAGGGAGCATAACAGTGCTGAGATTGTGATCCTCTTAGCTGTCATCTTCAATAAGATTGCTGTTTTTCCTACAAAAAATGGTACTTCTTTCTCCACACCATATTTTGTACAAGTGTTCCATGCCAACAAGCATGCATCAGTTCTTTGTTAACAGAACAGAGCTAATAGGAAATAGCCAGTAGCTATTGTGCTGCTTAGTACCTTCCGTGTATGGAATAAGGATAGATTGTTTAAAAATAGAAAGTTGAGCAGATGTTAAAAATTTATTAAGGCTGAAGACATTGTTTGATCTTAGCGTATTCGACAAGCACCTTGCATTTTATAAGTTTTATCTCCCTTTGTGTTGACTGAACAGTTGTTTTCAATTGCAACTACAAGAGGAATACTGTACTTCCTGCTGCCCTGAGGGAAATAAGGACTAAAGGTTGGCTGTTTCTGAGGGTGAGAGGAAAGCAAGACAAGACTAATTAAAAGGTTTTTGGATATTTTTAATACTTTATATGAGAACACAAGGCTTGTTGGTCATGTGGAAGAATGTACAAGAGGCTGTGAAGATGTAAAGTAGCTATTCAGGAGACTTACGGGTCTTGAGAAAGGATGTATCTGAGACCCTGAGGATGGAAAACAGCTGGCCTGTTTCTTGGCAAACACTGTTTCCATTTGTTTTGTAGCAGAAGTCAGAGGAACTGCCAAAGGAATGTCCTGGTCTTGGCCGAGATGGAGTTAATTTTCTTCCTAGTAGCTGGTTCAGTGCTGCATTTTGGATTTATTTCTATTATTTTTAGTCATCATTCACAGGTTCTAAGCTGTCCAGGAGAATCACATCCATAAGGAACAGGTGACACACTGGTCCCAGTGACACTGTGCAGGTTCCTGTGAACCTGTTAGAGTTGTTGTGTGTTTAGATTTAATAAACCATTCTCTAGAGAGTACAGCAAAAAAATACCATTGAAAAAATACCATTTTCCATGTCAAAGAGCTACTGTGACTTTTTGCTTTAAATATGTTTTCTTACATGCGTGAGTTACCACATCACTTTAAGTGGGGTTGTTTTTTTACTTAAAATGTCAAAGCTCATCAAGTATTGTCATTTTACAATAAATCCTAGGTACTTTACACATAAACTTAATCCTGACGGGTTTCTTTTAATGATGTGATCCATTCTTTATGCAGTGGAACTACTGACAGTGTGATTCACTGTTATTTTTCCCCTTACAAGAGATGTAAACATTACCCTTAGTAAATGGGATTTTCTTTTGAATGCCAATGCAGTTTGGGTTCCCAGGTGCTTTGGGCTGCTGTGGGGACTGGTGATTCAGCAGGTGACTCTGCTCTGTGACCTCTGCAGTCTCTTGATGGTTACACCAGCTGTGGGTCAGGCACTCGTGGCTCAGTGGTCAGGTATAGAGTGGAAGGGGCAAGAAAACAAAGCCCTTCCAAAATGTCATGCATGTAATTGAAGGAACTTGATGCTTGTCTCAAATGTTTTTTCTATTGTTTTTGTCTAGTATTTTTCCTAATTGTAGATAGTAGCCTCACTAATAGACAAATACATAACAAAGATGACTTGTGTTTTACTAATAACTTAAGTAGATTAAGTAGTTACAAAAGTTTCTCTGAGGTAAGGGTTTTATGACAGTTTTACTTTAATTGGAAAACCTGTATTCAATAAATAAATTGCATCCTTGCTTGTGCTGTTTTGCTCAGCAGAGCCATAGGGAAAAATTGCTACTTCTGTATTTCTCCTGAGTAGACCTCTAAATCTTGCTTAAAGTGAAAAAAAATAATAACAGCAGCCATAAATAAAAAGGTAGGAAACATTTGCCAAAGCAGTAAAAGCTGTCAGGTTGTTTTATTCCTCTTTTCCCACGTTAGGTAAGTCAACTTGAAAGATTGAGAGATCTCTAGCTTTATGCCAGCTGTTCTGGATTCCATTATTTATCTGTTCATTATGTAGTTTATTTTTCAAATAGTAGAACTGAAATTTCAAACTGAAGTTTAAGAACTCATTTTGGAGTGAAAGGGTCACTATACATTTAAGGAAGCTACTGTCATGCACAACCTTCTTTTTTTTTTTTTTTTTAAGAAAAGGCATAATGATTTACTAAGAGAGCACCACCAGTGTTCAAATCTTGTCACCCCTTTAAGCAGTTATACTGACATTTATAAAGACAGATCACTTGCATTTTCTGTCTTCAGAAAGTTTCCCCAGCCACTAGGTGCAGACTTGTCTAGTTGGGCACATAGCAGGAGTACTTGAATGCGACCTGCAGATATATCCAGGAGAAGCAGTTGTGTGAACTGAAGTTTCAGGGTAGCTTAAAGCAAATGCTGATGAAAGTGGAATTTGACTGGACATGGGTTTTGGCAGAAATAAATCTACGAATCATATATGCATATATTGTACAGATTTTCCTCGTTAATTGTTATTGCACCACCACTCAATACTAAAGCAAGCTAGAGGCTTTAAATTTGATTCTCAGATTTTTAATACTCATATTTTGCTTTTCAGAAAATTTTGATTAGTTCAGTGTAAGACAAGAGGCGGGTTGTCAGGCGGAGCCTCTGACTTGTAGTATTTTGTCTTTCCTCCACAGAGCAGTAGAGAGCTCCCACACCTCCTGCTGGGTGGGAACTCTCCTGTAATCTGTAGCCCAGAAACTTAATTTCCTCAGGATTTAATTTTGATGAACACTGATAAAGTGTTGCTGAGTGTATCTGTGAAAGTGTGGTTATTTTGCATGCTGATGGTTATGCCGCATTAAAAAATATAATTGATTATATCTCTAAAACTTGTCTTAGACAAATTCAATGTCTTGACTTCTCTTTTTTTGGCTGAATTAGTTATACTCTCCCTTTATTGACAGTCTGTGATTCTTTATTTCAAATGGGCCCAAACTGTTCTGATTTTTCAGAATTACCATTGCCGAATGTTACTCAGTGTCTCAGTGTGACTTAAGTGGGTTGAAATACTATAACTTGTTGCAGGCAGACTTTGTGAATTATGCTTGTTTCTTCCACTGCAGTTTTTGGTAGCCAAAGGCAGAACTGTGTTCATGAATACTGCAGCAGTGTTTAAAGAAGAAACAATTTCATGCTTTTTTCACTGGATCACACATTCTCAGAATGAAGTTTTATCGCTCCTGGCTTTTCTTTGCAGCATCTCATTTGGCATTTTTCAGCAGTGTGGGAAGAGAAACACAGAATGGTTTGGGTTGGCAGGGATCTTTAAATGTCATCTAGTTCAGCCTCCTTGTCTCAGGCAGGGACACCTCCAGCTAGATCACAACTCAAAGCTCTGTCCAACTTGACCTTCAATGCTTCCAGGGATGAGGCATCCACAATTTCTCTGGGCAACTTGTTACAGTGCCTCATCCCCCTCCCTGTAGAGAATTTGTTCCATATATCCAATCTAAACCTACTCTCTTTGAGTTTAAAACCATTCCCTCTTGTCCCTACAGGCTGTGATGAAAAGTTTTTTCTTTCTTCTGAGTATCTTCTAGGTATTGAAAGGTCACAGTAAAGTCTCCCCACAGCGCTTTTTTCAGGCTGAACAACCCCAGCTCTCACCCTTTCTGCGTGCACATGTGCTATTTAGAATCATGGAATAATAGGAGGACTTGGGCTGTAAGGCACCTTAAAGATCACCTACTTCCAATCCCTGTGCCATGGGCAGGGACACTTTTCAGTCGACCAGGTTGCTCAGAGCTCCATCTAACCTGGCCTGGAACACTTCCAGGGATGGGGCATCCACAACTTCAGTGGATAGCTTGTTCAGCACCTCACCACCCTCACAGGAAAGAAATGCTTCCTAATGCCTAATCTAAATCTACTCTCTTTCAGTTTGAAGCCATGCCCCCTGTCCTGTTGCTACATGCTCTTATGAAAGCCCCTCTCCCATCTTTCTTGTAGGCTCTCTTCAAGTACCAGAAGGCTGAAGTTAGGTCACCTGATAGATTTTTAAGATGTCCTGGGTTGCTTAATACTGAAAACTTATAAGCATATTATCTGTATGGTATATGAGAGCTAAATTAGATTTTGCTGTTTCGTGCCCCAAGAGTGAAATAGTATTATTCTCTAATAGCTTTCCCGCAGTGAATATGATGCTGATATGGGGGACTGTATTTCTTCTTTTTCTGTCTTACTGGGAAATCTCAGTAAGTTGTTTGCCTTGTCCCCGACTGCTCTGTCTTTATTAGGCTTTGTTACATACATTGTCCATTTTCTCATGGTCACCGTTTTGATTCATGGGGTGTTCATTCCTGAATTATCTCATCCTGCTGCATGCCACTCTTCTTTTAAAGGCAAGTGTCCAGGCTTGTTGGCTGTGAAGCAGTGCTGGATTCAAAGCCTTTTCTGGTCCAGACTGGTTTTCTTATTATTCCTGTCTAATGAACTGGTAAACCTTAATGAAGATGAGAGGCAAACTGTTACTCAGTAGAGCCTGAATGCTGCTACCTGTGATGTGACCTGGTGTGATCTGTAGGGTGTTTAATTGACACCTCCCTGTGGCAGCAGCAAAACTGAGGTAACTGGCAGCAGCAAATTTCCACATAATCGGTTTTCTCTTTACGCTGTAAGAGGTGAAATTCTCAAACTTTGAGCCATTGTTTATAGCTGTCCAAAAGTGTGAAGGAAGAAAAGAATTTTTCACAATAGATTAAAGGAAAATTCCTCTGCGGGGAGGTTCGAGTTTTTTATTAGACTTTAATGTATGATGCACATGAGGGCACTTGGAAGTACAAGTGATGTAACAGAGCTTACAGAAATGGCCAGAAGAAGGAGATGCAGAAAATATAGTGCTGGTATTTTAATTATCCTGAAGTTATTATACAAAAATACCTGGGTGTTCACACTCAGTGGCAGGTTCAAACTGCAGAGGCCCTGGGTAAATTTTTCTTGCTGGGCATAGGTGTTTTCAAATCTAATGTAAAACTTCATCTTCTCTTACTGCTGATGTGTTGATTTCTCTCGAGTATTACTGTGACCTCCCTTTGAACAACTAAGGGAGTAGTCTTGTAGTTGTCATGGGAGGTGTCAGGATAAAGCTTTTTGGCAGTTGTTATAGATGCACATGATGTCCTGTATGATAAAATACTGAAGTTGTTAGCTTTGTACATCTTGTAGTCTGAAACTCTGTTAATGATGTGTATGTTTTCTTCCTGTCTGGTGCAATTACTAATATAAAACTACTTTAGTCCGGAAGTGATCTGTTGAGAAACACTGTGACCATGCACCATATTTTTCATAACTTTATGCTTATATAACCCATTTAAGGTTTATTCATCATAAGTAATTATATCATGTCTTGAATTATGAACTCCAGTGAAGAGGCTGGAATATGCTGGAAAAGATTAGTTAACTGAAAAGAGTTCTTCAAGAAATGTTTTATGTATTTTAATATGCAATGAATATTAGGTTATTTTCTTCATTTTCATATCTTATGCTTTCTTTTTTTCCAGCTGTCAAACGTTTGATGAAAGAGGCTGCAGAACTGAAGGATCCTACAGATCATTATCATGCACAGCCTTTGGAGGTTTGTTTCTCTATATGTTTGCAAGAGCTTGTAATTAGGCAGTTTTATTCATATATCCTCTTAATCAATATATACTTCTCTAAAATGCATTGTATTTAAAATGTACATATTTAAATGATAGCAAGCAATTTTTTCCCTATGATGGAAATCAGCAGCAGAATTCAACTTCAATGATCTTGTATTATTATTGGTGAAAGTACATAATGAGAGTTTTACATTGCAGCTAAGTAGTTTTATAGCATGGATGTCTTTATTCCCCCATCTCCTTCCCAAGGCTATGTAAATACATAATATTTAAGTCAAGCTTTTTGTACCCAAACCTGACATCTGGCTCTGTTGCTGAGTTTCTCACTGAAACACTGAATCCAAGGTGATCTCTGAGGATTGCTGTTTTGTGTTTAAGAAAACCTGTGAAAACCATAGATGTATGCAATTTTGGATGCATTGTAAGAGAGACGGATTTCACTTAAGGAGTAGCTTATTGTGTAAATGCCTGGTTAAGTTTTTGGGTTTAGATGACAGTGAAGTTCTGGTGGTTAATAGAAATCCCTTCTGATTTCACTGGATTAATTAAAAAAGGCAGTGTTCTGTGGTATTCAGTTGGGAGGTTTGATTTTTAGCTGTTCGCAGAAATGCCTAACATGCTCATGTAGTGATGCATGTTCCTAGGTGCTATAAAATATTCCTTATTGTCTACTAGTTTTTACCTGTACCTTGTTTTCTCTTCCTGTGGTGAAACAAAAGGTTTCATTCTTGCTATTATTTGTAACCTACATGAAGGTCTTATTTCTGGATTAGAACAGTGTCTCACTGGGAGGAGAACAGTGGCAGATAAAAGGAAACGCTGGAGATCTTCATAGTTACCTGTTATACTTGAAAAACTGTAACTATGTGGGCAATCCCAACACCTTAATACCAGCTTTCAGTATTAGCTGAACGATCTCATTCACTGACAGATAGCCTCATTTGGGCTTCTGTCCTAACACTAGGAGTTGTTCTGCTTGTAAATATTTAGGAAGTTTTTGGCAACACAAGTTCTGATACACAAATCCCAGCTCAAAACCCCAAAGAAATAATGTTTAAAGAGAACCTGTTTATATGTCCAATGACAATAATACTGTAGATTTCAAAGTGTAGCTGTTGTGCAATAAGGCACAGTAGCTGTTTCAAAATTGTTAGTGGAGAAGGAAGAATAGGAATTCTCTGGGACGTGTGTCAAGTCCCTGTGTTGACCTGGACACGGAAGGAGCTTTGGGGAGGCTGTCCTTGGAGTTCTTTCTTGCTGTAGGTTTCCCGTTGGTTCTCCAGAAATTTTTGTTCACTGAGGCAAAGATCCAGTTTTCTCTTAATTGACAGTTTTCCGTCTATTGGGTAATGAAACTCTGGTCATAATTTATACAGCTAGTGAAAAGAATTTGGATTATGAATTTGAGGGTTTTGGCAAATCAATTGTGTAAGAAAATTACCAGAAAACTACAATGCTTTATCCTTAATGCTGCATTCTCTTAACTCTCCATTTGATAATGGCTTCTTAAAACTTCTGCTGTGCACTGTTTCTTCAGCCTGTCCTTGTTCGAGAAAATGGCATCGAATTGTCTATTTTTGTGACGAACCCTGTTTTTTCTTTTTATTTTTTTCCCTCCCACCTACGTTCCATTGATGGGGGCATTTTAGGATAATCTTTTTGAATGGCACTTCACTGTTAGAGGCCCTCCAGATTCAGATTTTGATGGAGGGATTTATCATGGGCGAATAGTGCTACCACCTGAATATCCCATGAAACCTCCCAGCATTATTTTGCTGACGGTAAGTAAGCATGCTTAGTAGTTTTTCCTTTTTATGTCATCAATTTTATCATAGGTGGAGAGAGAGATTCTTAGCATTTAACATAACGTTATTTTTGTATGAAAGGTGGCATAGTACAGTACATTTGAAGACCCAAAGTCTTCCAAGATGATTTTGGTAATCTCTAACTGTGTGAAGTTTTACATCTAATAAATGGAAGTTTTTTCCTCCTGGAGAAATCACTTTGCTGATGTGATTGTCTAACCTTCTGTTCTTCCCGTGGGCCCTTTTGGTTTCTGTTGAAAACATTGCTCAGATGTAGGAAGGCAGACCTGTAGCTTGAGGCAAAGGCCTTCCTGTGTTCATAGTTTTGTAGAAGATTTTCTTTGTGCATTAATAGAGTCAGATGACAGAGTTCTGTGTTTAGCAAGCTGAATGCCAATTTTGTGACATTGACAGTAATATAATTGTCACATATTGTTTGCATATGGAATTCTTTTGATCATGATTTTTACAACTTTAATGAAAACACATGAGTTAACTTCTAGCATGTTTTATTGTATCCTCTTTCCTTTGAAGGCAAATGGCAGGTTTGAAGTGGGGAAGAAAATTTGTTTAAGCATCTCAGGGCATCATCCAGAAACATGGCAGCCTTCATGGAGTAGTAAGTAACAATTATTTAAAAAATCTTCCTAAACAACAGGTCAAACAACTTGTTCTTGAAACTAAAAAAATTGCATGAAGAATATTTATAGTGGACAAGGAGACAGATTTTGAGGGTGTAAAATTATGGGAGAACTTGTCTAATTTAAGGTCATGAAGGAGTGAAATTGAATGATTTGGAAATGATACTAAGTAAATGCCAGGGCTGAGAAACTGAGGAGTGATGGTAAGATCTTCTTTACTTTGATTCATAAGGATTAAGATTTCTCAGACTACTTAGAATATTCTTTCTGTGTTTTGTTTAAAATTGTTCTTATGAAAATAAATCCTACAGCTTTAACCTGTTTTTGTACAAGCACTAAAGCTAGCTTTAATATTAGTAGAGGGGAATTTTCAATTCCAGTGCTGTGGTTCTGAGCACTCAAGAGGAAAGATTATGTAGTCTGAGTTCAGAATAACTGAATCTTCACTATCTTTATTTTTAAAAATACTGTTATCACAGAAATCGAGAGTTGGCACAGTTCATCCAAGGCAATATGCTTGTGTTTAAGTAATTTTAGTTTTGCTGAGTACAGTACACCAATTATTTCTTTACATATCAGTTTCACTTTTAAAATATGTGGTTAAGATCTTAGGAGTTTTCTGGCAGACTACTCTTCAACTTTCGTTAAGTCTCTTACCTTTTTTGAAAGAGTAGAAAATACTGTGTTTCTAAGTAGGAGTGGTAAATACCCTGTCTCTTTTCTGTGGTACTTACTTTGATGTGATATTTATTTACCAAATCTCTTAGCAAAGTGTCTTGAGTTCTTAAATTTCATTACTTCTGTGAAACAAAGTCCAAGTATAGATGTTATCAAAAGAGATGCTTCAGATGACAATTCTGTTACAAGCAGTTACAAATATTTTAAGTGAGCTCGTTCCCCTATTATGATGACTTAAAAGGAACAAATTCCGTGATACTTTGCAAAAAAGGAAAACACTGAGCATGTGTACACTAAATTGCAGAATTCATGTCTAATAGGAAACAGACAAAAAATAAGAATTCCCTGTGAACCTTCTTCTTCTTCTTCCCCTACCTCTCTTCTCCCCTCCACCCTCTCCCCCGCCTTTTATATGTTTGTTCTGCCTTACCTTTTTTTTCATCATTTTTCAAGTCTGGAGCACTCATCTTGATGCAACATTTTTGTGACAATTGATTTTTTCTTCTCTGTTGCCTGATGGCCTTCTCTTTGTTTAAAATGTGATGTTAAAACAAAATTAAGAAAGTCTTTCAATGTACCAAAAAAACCCCAACCAGTGCTGCTTGTATAAAATTCAGGCTTGGCAGAATGAAGTTTTGCAGTCAGAATATCAGCTTTTCTGAGTGTAGAATGAGATTACGTAACTGTTGTTTCTGCTTGTTTCTGACCTTGTTTATAGCTCTGTTTTCCCATTTTAGTAAGAACAGCTTTACTGGCCATCATTGGATTTATGCCAACCAAAGGTGAAGGAGCAATAGGATCTCTAGATTACACACCAGAAGAAAGAAGAGCTCTTGCAAAGAAGTAAGTGCTAAGTTTGTTACTGTAGATAAATATATATTCACTCACTTTTAGGGTAATGCATTGAGTTGAAAGTAAAGTGCTTCAGTCAATTCTCTTGCATTTTTCCAAATATAAAACAAGTTTGATGCCTTGTATATGTGGTCACTTTTTTCTCTTTTATATTGTATATTGTGCAAACTTGGAATTGCAATCAAACAAAATATTTTGAGAGCTCTCTGTTCCTTCCAGCATTGTGTATTCATATTAGAGGTTTGTCTGAAGTTCAGACTTGGAGATGTAATTAACATATTGCGGTACAGCAGTAATTGCAGCATGGGGAGAAAGTGGGTATGCTGAAATTGATAGTAACTGGGGGATAAAACAACCAAAATAATGATGTATCATTTCCTTTAAGTAAATTATAATAGTTAAATGATGACAAAATTCTGAAGCAACTTCTTGTAAATGATCTTTAGGAAATCAACTTAAGATGAGGTTTGTGACTATTATAAAATTATTCACTTAGTGGATGAAGGGAAGGCAGTGAATGTTGTTTATAGGGACTTTATCAAGGCTTTTGGTGTCCTTTCCCGTATCCTCATGTCATGAAGTACAGCCTAGGTAGGTGGGGATGGTAAGGTGGATTAAGAACTGGCTGAGCTGCCTAGCTCAAAGGATTCTGATAAACAACTCAAAATCCAGTGCAGGCTGGTCACTATTGGCGTATTCCTGGTATCAATACTCGGGCCAGTGCTACTCAGTGTCATTAATGACCCGGATACTGGGGCAGGGTGCACCCTCAGCAAGTTTGCATGTGATACAAAACAGGGAGGAGTGGCTGATACACTAGAACGTTGTGCTGCCATCCAGAGGAGCCTCAGTGGGCTGGAGGAATGTCCGAGAAAAGTCCTGCCAGTGGAGAGGAGTAGCACCAGCTGACTAGCTGGAAGAGAACTTGGAAGGGGAGGTTCTGGTAGTTACCGAGCTGATAATGAGGCAGCAGTGTGCCCTTGCGCAAAGAAGGCTGAGGGTGTCCTGGGTTGCATGAGGAGGAGCACTGCCAGCAGGTCAAGGGAAGTGATCCTACTTCAGCACTCAGCACTGGTGAGACATCAGGAGTGCTGGGTTCAGGTCGGGGCTGTGACCAGGTCAGAGTACAAGAAAAATAAGGACTTCCTGCAACAAATTCAGTGCAGTGCCACAAAGGTGATTGAGGGGCTGGAGCATGTTTCATACATGGAGATAGTAAAAGAACTGGGAGTGCTCAGCCTGGAGAAGGTTCAGGGGGTCATATCCATATGTACTAATATCTGAAAGGAAGCTGTAAAGAAGGCAGAACTAGATTCTTTTCAGTGACATTCACTAAAAGGAGTGAGTCAGTGGGGTGGGTTGGTCTTGATCCTGTGCTATGAAGGCTTTGTAGTTCCTCACTGTCCTGGAGAGCTGCCTGTAGTGTGCCCTATAGACAGAAGATGTGTACAAGAGAGGGAAGGTAATGTTCTCCTAGTAACTGAAATTCCTGGATTGGAGGTGCAAGCTCCTGGGTCCAGTATAACGTTTGTAATAATAGTCAAATCTTTATCATTTATAGTTTTTATTTGTTGCAGATATAAGTTCTTTATTTGTAAGAAATTATTAATAAAGTATAAATAATAGTGATGTGTAAGTCAGTTGTTGATACTTTCCTAAATGACATGAGGGAGTTTGTTTTAGTAATGTAGATAATTCTCAACATATTTTTTCAAGATAGTGTGGTTTGATGCAGAGGGAAGTACTTCTAAACTACTGGCCTTGCCACTACTTGTCTTTCTATGGTTTGTTCTGCAAATAGTTTGTTTAAAGAAGCACACAGGAACACTGAGAACATGCTATTCTGAGCTATGTAATTTGTGGGCAGGTCACAAGACTTCTGTTGTGAAATGTGTGGCACGTCTATGAAGACAGCCCTCTTACCACTGACATCCGGAAGCATGTCAAGCCAGGCGGACAAGGAGGCTAAAGAACTTGCCAGACAAATCAGCTTCAAGGTGAAGTCACTGTTTAAACTTTTGTCTCTCTTGTACAGAATTAGAAAAAAGATACTGAGCAAAAACTTGTAAATCACAGAAACATTCATCATTTCAGAAAACCTTCATCAATTGCTATGTGGAAGGCTGTTTCCTCACTATAGTCCGAAAGAGAAAAATAAGAATGGATCTCTTGAAATTTACCAGTTAATAAGTTGTGCATCTCAAGCATTGATTGATTCATTTTAATTTTAGTGGTGACCACTGTGGTAAAAACTGCCTGTGTTGCTTTTACTTCCACTTTTTCAGACACTAATAACTTGATTAAATTCTCCAGAATTAGTCTTACAATAAAAGTGTTAGGAAAGTTTGGGCAAAGCTAACCTAAATTTTTTACCTTTGTGATTTTTTTTTTCCTTTTGGCTTGTGGAAGGAATAAAACATATTACTACTGAAAAATGGTTGCAAATTCTTTTCAACTACTCTGCTACTGTCTGAAGATACTGAAAGTTGAACTCTGGTATGGAAGTTGCTGTGACCGAAAAATGTGTTCTCTAGCTTGTGTTTCAGTCAAAGCCAGGTTTGTTTAGACAAATACATTCCTTAGAGAATTGCATGTCTTGCATGCACAGCGTTGTTTTTCACTGGTTTTTCCACTAAACTCTTAAATCAGCTGCTAAGGAAGATTGCTGTGCATGAGGGCAGGGAGCTAGAGTTATATTATGACAATGTGGCATTAGTGCAGAACACATCCTCACTAAGGTTAGGGCTGCCAATATGTCCCCTTTTATCACCCATGTTCTTCTAATACTGCCCTGAAGGCTACTTTTACTTTTTTTTGTGTGCCATGAAAGTAAAGATTGTCTTCTTCTGAGCATTCCTGCCAGTTTTGCAGGACATGCATATTCCTGTGCCATAGTGGTTGTGATAAAAACATCTCCAAATATTTTAGAAAGATGAGAGATCCCGGAACAGAGTTTTAAAGCTGAGCTACTTGGAGAAACAACGGACTGCCTTTTCCTGGCTTTTTTACAATATATAAGAGTTTAAAATTGTAGGATTGATTTTTACTTGAGAACTACTAATCTTCATCAAAAAAATTCTAGAAATATCAGAGTTTGGTTTTGTTTGGGTTTCTTTTGTGAGAAAGAACTCATAACTTACATTTCATACCTTTTTCAGTTTTAAAATGAATGAATTAGGGACATAAGTCTTTAAAGAATATTGGTGCTTTCCATGTGTCTATATGCTTGACACCACCTCCTAAGGACTGGCACTTTTCAGGGAGAAAATGAAAAAAATTCTACAGCTTTTTAGAATCCCTTGTGGGGCTTATTTTAAAAAGGTAAATCACTGCTGTCCTCTGGTTGCATCTTTCTTCCCTTCTCAAATAAAATTTTAGGTGTTGGAGTTTTTTAAGCTTCCTGCTTCTCTGCTTTGCTTGACTTTCTTATCTTTTTGATGTTAGGCTGAGGTGTTCAATTGATGTGTTTGTAATAAACTAATAGTATGAATTACTAGCAGGAAATACAGACGTTTTTAATCATTTGGATACATTTCTTGTCAATTTATGGGGTAAGATTTAACATCAGATTGGTGATTGAGTGCATAATTTGAGAGTCTCTCTACTACCAAACATACTAGCAACCTCTGCATTAGCTTCATCCTTAAATAAGAGATTTCCTAACTTTGTGTAGATGATCCCAGGGTTATTGTATTCCTTACCAGCTTTAAACAAGATGGTAACTTAAAAAAAAAAGCCCCATGTGTGATATTGAGATAGGAATATGAAATTCAGGAGGGAAAAAACCCCATCTTCTCACTATGGTTTTTCTTCTTCTGTGAGCATCCCCCTTTGTTCCTGTCTGTTTTAATAGTAAATTATATTTTGTATCAGTTTTATATTGACTTCCAAACTTTTTTCTGCGTTTTAGATGTTATATAACAGAAATTCCATTTTTCTTGAAAAAAGGAAAAAGAAATTATTCATAACAAATGCATCACTGTAAAACAGTACGGATTACTGTCATGTTGCCATCACAAGGCATATTTTGCAGAAAAATTAATTCTCTTCTCACCCTCATTATTATGTTTAAATATGTTGGTCATCTTTTGAATGTTAGTCTGACTTCAGTCTAGATACTGGACTTACTATTTTCATAAAACTAAAGTGAATCAAATGTGTATTTGGTAGTGCTTTATAGAGATTAACAGTAAAGATGAAATAAGCTCATCTTGTAAAATGCAAGAGTATGAAAATCAGTACTCACAGGTTCTGGGGAACTTACAATTGGATATAGGAAAGAAAGATTTACCCCAAGTGTTGTCAAATGCTCAAGCAGACTACCCAGAGAGGCTGTGGAACCCCAGCTTTGGAGGTGCTCAAAACTTGTCTGGACATGACTCTAGAGAGAGTTGGACCAAGGCACATCTAGAGGTCCATTCCAGTCTAAATTTTTCATAAGTCTCTGCCGCTTTGTTGGTGATCCATACTTGATTCATAACTTTTCCTGCCTAATATTAAAGTTCATAATAGTCAAGTGCAAAGTGAAAGCAGTGTAATCAGATTCTAAGTTTTCAAATGTTAAATTCATCTCCAGATTGTTTCAGTGCCATAACTTTTGGATTCTCTTGAGGTAATAGACATCAAGAAACCAGGAACTTAATTTCCTCACACTAAATAATATCATGAAAGAATATTATACTGTGATCTTATCACTTCGTTATCACTATAACTGGTTGTTTTCTAATACACTGTTTGTATTTCTTGCTACTACTACCACCACTACTTATGTCTGTGTTTGAAGACAGTTACTAGATTTGAAGTTGTGATCTTTGTAATAAATTGGGATCTAGACATATGACTTGGGAGGTGACTTGTTTACTGATAAAAATTGTTCTGGTCATGACTTCTTTTTTTTTCTTTTTTGACATGTGTAATTTTAAAAGTATTTCAGCTTAGCACTCTGATGGTATGTCCTTTTCCATTCCCGAGAGATTATTGCTGGCCTACATACTGGGGTTTGTGTTCTTCTACATGTCCCTACTGATCTCGTCTCAGATTTCCTAAGCCTGAAACCTAAATTCTGGGAAATAATGCCTAGCAGACATTTACAAAATGTGTATGAAAGCAGTATTAAAAGACTTGTATTTTTTCTTTTACACTGTGCTGAAATTTAAATACTGAACACTGGTATATATATACTACCCAGTGCAGTGTCATGCAAATATGCACACTCTGTCTATGAGGCAACTTTGGTACTGAAACCAGTATAGCCACATAACATTTACACTCACAGGAGGCTCCTTAGTCCTGTGGGGGAATAGGCTGTGCTACTTCACTTGTGTCAACAGTAAGTCAGCATTGTCTTAAGGACATACAAACAGAAGTTTTAAAAATGATGTTATTCTGGCATACTGTCCTGGATCTTCGAAAGAATTTTATTTTTTTGCTTTCTACATCTGTACTTTTTTTGAACATTATATTTGTTGTATGCAAACCAAATTGTTTTTTAAACCATTGTTTGCACATTTGCAGTCTCATTTTTAAAGAATGAAAATTTCTTAAACTTGTTGCTGTGTGATTGAAATGAAACTGGCACACCTGATTATTATATTTTGGTAATCCTCATATTCTCTACAGTAAAATGCACATTCCAAAATAAACCAGATCTCTTTGGAGCAATTTTGATCTTGTCTGTGAAGTGTACTTATGTGCTTCTTGCAGGCAGAGGTCAATTCATCCAGAAGGTCTGATGCTGGACCCTCAAACCCATCTGGACTGAACCACTCTGCTGCTTCCCGTGAGCCTCAGCAGGATGGTGCAGCTAAAGCATTCCCAGATCCAACAAGTGCAACGGTATGGAACATCTTTGTGCTTTATTGGGCATAGTCTGAACATGAAATTTGTCCTCTTTAAGCTGATTGGAGTCCTGATTAAAGTATGTAGTTCACATATTTATTCTGGAACTCCTGCATACTTTTATATAAAATCTATTAGCAAATAGTGTGCTGAATCACTTTTGGAAATAGCAATCACTGCTTTCACTTCCTTCCCTTAAAAAAATAATGTTCTTTTAGCAGTTCTTCCCAGTGTTTCCTTTAATTACAGTAAGTGTTCATTAAAATTTTATGGTGTCTGAAGGACTACAATTTGCCATCTGCACAACATAGCATGCGTTTTTTCAACAGAATTCTTAGCCAGAGGCAAAAATGTTTCAGTGATAACCTGTAGCTTTTAAATATTATTCAATACTATCTTCCTGGGTTTTATCACCTCCTAAGTAAGTCTAAAATATTCTTACCATTTGAAGTATGACATTTATGTTTTAATACTGCTAGGTGTAGGGCTTATGTAAAGGTTTTGGAAGTGACTGAGTTCTGGTGGTGGGCCAAGGCAGCTGCTGTTATGACTGTTGGAAATGCAATCTAAATTCACTGTTTAATTGAAAGCAAATCCCAGCTAAGCTGCCTTTTTTTAGAGAGGATGGGGCTGCAGATTGGTTAAAAAACCTAAAACATGTCAAATAACATCAGAACATCTGTTGTGTGTTTGCAACATATTTTCAAACTATGTAGAAATACAAACATGCTAATAGCATGCTTTTTCCCCCCCACAATAAGGATTTTTCCAGATTGCTCAGGATTTATTAAACTATTTTATTTTATTCTTCTTATTACAAATCCTGGCTAATATAGTAGAAAGAGCTGCATTTCTGGCATTTCCTTGAGGAGAGAGACTTTTTAAGATTAATCACATTTTTAAGAAAACTGGTCTTATCAATTATACTGATTTAATAATTAATGATTAATTTAATTCTCAGAAGATCAGTCTCATGGGAAATGAGACCTTTAAACATATAAATGTATATAAAAATATTTATATATGTGATTAACTGTAAATGATAAGTGGGTTCATGTTTTAGGGAATTGAACTAATATTCAGGATTGTTAGTTTTAGTTTTCACAACACCTGTGTTTCTGAGCTGTCACATTTTGAGTGTTAGGAATTATCTGAAATCATTCAGTAGTGGAAAATAGCCATACAGTGGAAGAAAGAAATGTGTAACAGGAAAGACTGTTTTAAGGAACTTGAGCTTGCTGTTTTTGTGTATGTATTCATGTACATGTTAATAAAAATGTTTTCAAAGTAGGGCACCCTGGGCCTTGATCTGCTTAGAGGTGTGAAAGAGTACCCATGCAAACCTCAGATCTTTCCTACTCAGCTGGGTTTCTTGCATGAGTAAAATCTGCTTATTGAGTTCTTGTGTAAAGACGTAGTTCTGCTTTATTGTGTTAGATGTCAGCTACGTCAAAACATATTATTCTCTCTTCGTGGATAAAATGTTTGCTAGTTACTCTGCCAATGTGTGTTTAATTCAAAGCTATTATAGAAAATTTGCTGGGTTTAGTCTCTCTGAGAGTAAAAAGGGAAAAGGTAGGGCCAATGCTGAATTCTTGCATTAGCTTGTGTAATTCCTTCTGGTATAATAGAGTAATGTGCCTCACTCTGAAGCCATGGGAAATTTTGTCTTTCTAGACAATAGAGGTGAATACTTGAAGTAATCATGCAGAAAAAATGGAGTATTACCTTTCTTTTACTCCTAGAACAGTTGTAGCCAGTCTTCACTAAAGACACAATGGTAGATAGGTACTAAGGAAAGAGTCACCTCTGGGTGAAGGTGAAGGAATCCTTAGACTGTGTTTTACTATGGGACTTCTTCATGTTCGTTCTTTCCACCAACAGTTTTCTATTCCATGACTTTTCGCCTTTAAGTTGCTAGAAAGGACAGAGATTTTTGAAATGTATTGATAGCAAGATATTTGTGAGCAAATTAAGCCTGGGACAGGCTTAATTCTTGTGTGAAGAGCACACTGAAATGGGTCTCTGGCATGGCATCACTTCATGTCCATTCCTTTGTTCTATGCGGGGCCTTATTCCTGAAGAGAGAATTTTTCATTCCACCAGAAGAAAAGATATTTTGAATTTGCTCTCCCTTCTGTCAGCTTTCACTTAGGGAAACAATTATAGCCTCACTGACTAAAGAAGGACCAAGACTTACAGCTTTTCCATTAAGCGTATATTTTTCAGATTCAGAACTCAGTTTGAAACTGCTGGTTATGTTTTGGCTGTTGTTGTGTTGCTCAGTACTTCAGTCTTACAGATTCTCACCCTTTGAAGATACTTACTGTGTAATTGCTGCATGGATGTGTTTGTCTATGCTGTGGGAGAAGTGCACTCAGAGCTCTTGACTTTTGGGCTTTCCCTGCATCACCACATCTTCCAGGTCACTTCCCTTCCTCTCCACCTTCTCTTGTCTTTTTGCCAGACCGGTAATGGTTGTTCCCTTTCACGGTCCTGTTAGTAATGACTGGAGTGTGCAGCACTGGTGCAGATGCTGCACATTGGCTGTTTTCTGTGCCTGTATTATTAGAGAACATTTTTCCAACCTTTAAACAGCTGATATTTGAAGAAAGAAGGAGGGGAAGGGGTTGATTTTCATGCCAGTGGGAGCTGCTTCCCAAGAGAACTTGTCACAACGACATTATCGAGGTTTGCCAGGTGCAAGGCAACAAGTACAACAGCATGAGAACAAGGAAAGGAACAAGGCTGCTTGGAAAAATGCTGCCACAGCAACTTGTACAAAAGGATAGAGCTGCAAAGAACAGTCTTTAGGCATTAATAAGACTAAAACAATAGGCTAGCTAAGGCATTACACAGCATAATACTTCTGAGGAGTCTGAACCCAGTGCAGAGAACACCTCTGACTGGACTACTTCTGGAAATACTTTTTTTAAAATTATTATTTGAAGTAGCTGTTGATGTCTACTCAGGGCAAAGTAATGGTACATTATTCTTGTTTGAGTATTCAAATCGCAAGCAAGGTACTGCTGAAAGTTGGCTTGATAAAAGTAATTGCTCTTAGTACTAAGGTGAGAGCCTTCCACATCTGAGCAAAACAGTGTTTTTGAAGGAATATGTTATAGATACTCAGGTGGACTTCGGTTGGACTCGGGTTCAGTGGTCACCTAAATTTTGGTACCAAAACTCTGATCACATTCATGGGACTCATTGGAGGCTGAAGAGCACTGCAATTTACTCCTCAGCAGAGGCTGGTAGGCTGCATTTCTCTTGTCTTCCCCCCTACTGCCCGGACTAAATCCATGTGGATTATGGGTGTCTGAACTCCCACCAAATCTGTAGCGATACATTTGGTGTGTTGACATATCAAGGGATGATGTCCCACCTTGGGGCTTATAGCTAATGAATAAAGTTGGTGCTTGATAAGCTTTATCAAGTAACCAGGTAAAAACTGTGGTTAGGTTGTTTCTGATAACCTGGGAATACGTTAAACCTCAGTACACCTGTTATTAAACAATATCCTGTAGTAGTGACCTGCACTGACAGTAGTGGCTAGATGAAGCATTATGAAGGGTGATAAACAGTGCAACTGAAGCAAGCTACTCTTGAGCTGCTGAAGGAGGTTTCTGTCAGAAAATGAGGCTATGTTCTGATGCATGAGATTTATAGAAGCTCTTATCTTTAATCATAAGTTCTGAATGATATATTGGTAAAAAGTGTTTTCCTTTTTCTCTGTTAAGTAATGTCTTAGTTTCGTAATATGATAACAACAGTTTTAAATGTATTGACAATTGAGAGGACTTGGCCCAACTTTGATTCATTAAAAAATAGACATTTTTCATATTAGCCATTAAGCCACGCTCTGTCGAACTTTGGCATTTCTTCAGTTGGAAGTTGTACAGACTAACAAGTATTTCACCTGTCCTGATTTCTGCATCTCTCCCCAGACCATTGGTATAAGTGAAAGAGGCTTCAGTAACCCAGAGGATTTATATGGTTCTGCGTTCATAGAGTTTGCTGTATTTTTAAAATATCCCTTCTAAGGTGATTATTTAGTCCTTCTAGTGTTCTGATGAAAATTTTTAAAATAATGGCCTGGAGATACAGATATCATTTTTCATTATATAAACATGATATAAATTTCTTACTTGCATTTTATTAGACAATACAAGTTTTTGTTAATTCTAATATAAGTATGTTTTACTGAAGTAGCTTATTCATCAAATAATTCATCGGATGTCCTTGGAGCAAAGTTTTCTATCAGTCCTAATGGTTTCAGAAGCTTCAGAAATAATATGACATGTAGTAATATAAATAGTATGTAATAATATGACGTGTGTATTAAACGTCTGTAAAGATCAGATGCTAAAGGTGACTACAACGTAACTCTTACTGGATATTTCTATTTTTATTCTGTTAAGTGCTCATCCACATTTCCAGTATGATTTGGCAGAAACCATTATTTGGTAGAAACACTTCATGGAAATTGTGTCATGTGAGGTGTTGTGTTAGTCTAAAAATCTTGTAATGTTTGCTTACGAAGAGTTTAAAGACTTGCCATCAAGTTGAAGACAAGATGATTGAGTCTTTTTTGAAATAGTACAGCCCATCTTCCACTTTTGGGATTCCTAACAATTAAGTCTTCAAACAAATAAAAAAATCGATCTATCTGTTTATCTATCTATCTATATATCTATTATTTAAGATACTGTAGCACCTGGACCCGAATTTTTATCGGATCATGATCACTCATTTCTTGTCTTTCTTCTGCATGTCTGGTAATAGTTGGCCATTGATTATGTTGGAAATCCCAAGGTGGTGCATTAGCTTAGCTTTGGGTGAAGCCATTGGTTTGCTGCCACCCCAATCTATTTATAATTTCCTCAGAAAAATAACTTAAAGCCTTGAAATTGTCAGTGAGATTTCTCTTGAATCACAGATCTGTTCATGTTGGTGTATGACAGCTTGTTCTATTCAGAACAGGGGCTTTCTGTTTTATTTTTAAATTTAGGTTTTGCAGTGTTGAGAAGATGTGTGTGACAGCCAGTGCTACTTACTTTTGTTAGTAAGATGAAGGATTAGGAATATTTCTAGACTTTTTGATGTCTTTAAAAACTGTTTGAAGAAAAACACTGCTTACTGAATTGGTAATTCTTGTGTCCTGAACTCACTCCTCTCCCTCTTGCCTTCTGGATGATGGGAATGTAGATGAATCTAGGAACTTCATTTTTCAAAGACTTGGCTTCCCTAAGTCTTTATTTTCCTTGGCATGAGAAGCTTTCAAGTGAGTTCAGTGTGAAGCAGAATTACTTTCTTCTGCAGTGTACTGGAAATCATGGCAGGCTGCTTGTGGTGTTCTTGGCTGTCTCTGCTGATAAAATGTGTCTTTGAAAAACATTTTTCTTTGAAGCTACCCAAGCTGCTTTGCTTATTTAGGCAAGACACCTGTGTAAACAGGCAAGTTGTCAAATGTGGCGAGTAATTGCATCAGTACTTCCTTGCCAGTGATAAACAAAGGGAAATACTAATGATGAGGAGGTAGGAATGGAAGGTCTCTTCCCTGGGTGAGACGAATCACTGACTCAGTGAAAATCTGGAATTCTTTGTCCACACACAGAAGAGTCACAAGACCAAGTGCTATTTACGGTCTTGTGGATTGTTAAACCTGATACGCAGTTGAAGGCATTCCCTATCTGGTCACGTGGAAAGGTTATCTTTTATGGATATAGTAGATGGCTCAAGTGGTGCTTAAGGTTACAGATATTGTGTCCCTTAAAAAGCTTTGGAAACAAATGTAAAATGTCCAGAATTCTAGTTTTATGTGCTGTAATGTTAATCTTTTAGAAGGAAAGGGAGAGAAAGCTAACTCTGGAAAATAGCTGCAATTTGGTTTAAGTAGGAATACCAGAAAACTGTTCTGAGTACTGAAAAGAAGGCTTAAAAATTTAAAAACCTGCAATTTTTTCTCAGAGCTTTTTTTTTTCTTTAAGCACTTTTAAAATGAACCTTGTCAAAATGCTTATTTCTAATGACTATGCTGTATCACTGTTTTTAATATTAAATGTTGGAAATTTGAGCTTTTTTGTATTGCAAGCATGATTAGTCTGGTGGGAGATCAGATGTCTTATTTTCCAGTTCATAAGTCTGAAACTTGTTTTCTTCAACTTTAACCTCTCGTGAGCAGACCATCATTTGCCGAAGTTTTAGTACTTGTAATGTCAGACCGAGTTTGACCAGTAGAGGGCAATAGGTATGTGCCTGCACACATGCTGTGCTCGGGAACTCCTGCTGGGATCATGGAGGTGATTTGTGGTTAAGATTTTTGTTTTGTTTTTTCGGTGGTGTTGGTGGTGATCAGAACAGACTTCTGGACGCAGCCGTCCACAGGAAGCACTGCAGCATTGCTTAATTACAGTTGTTGGACTTCTCTCAATCCTTCTTTTTTCTTGTTTCCCCTTCAGTATAGGTGACATCGCAAATCCTCAGAGATTTAACTATCCGAAAGATTATTAAAGATTTTGTGAGCAGCAAAGAGTTAAAACAAATCTTAGACAAAGATATTTGAAATCTCTTTAACACAAATAGAGTTTGACAGACTTCCTTCAGCCTTTTCTTGTCCACAGAACTGCTGATTTTCAGCTTGAATGTACTTCTACTCAGGATAGTGTATGGACAAAAGTGACCAGCTATAACAAGCTTGTAATTATTAGTGACATGTATCAACAGTTATCTGAAGAGCACATTTTAGTCCTTATGATTTTACCTCTTGCTAATCTTATGTGCTGTGTTGTCTGACAACTCTGGATGTTTCTTTTTTAGTCTGAAACTCAGAGCAGCAGTGCAGTGGCTGGCCAGGAGTGTACTCCAGCTGTGTCCAGCAGCAGCACCTCGATGAGCCCTCGGCAGCGCCGTGCGCAGCAGCAGAGCCAGAGACGGGCCCCGACTTCCACCGACTTCAACCGGGCCCAGCAGCCGAGGGTCAACACCAACCACACGGGGTCAACTGTGCTCATTGTCCTGCTGACCTTCGCGCTGGCAGCTCTCATATTTCGTAGGATATGTTTGGCTAATGAGTATGTCTTTGAGTTATAAGGTTGGTTGTCCTGGAAGCAGTGACCTGAATGCTTCACTGAACGTTCTGTATTGGCTATGACATAAGAACTGTTTACAAAGGTTACTTTTTGTATTTACGCTTAAATCCTTATGAATGTTAATGTACCTACAGATACATTACTTTTAAGAAAAGCAAAGTTGGACATGTAGCTACGAGTTTTGAGTGCCCGCTAGATACTTGGAGAAACAGTGCAGTGGAGTAGTAACATTAAGGCGTGTGGGATGGGACTAAATATGAGTAATTTATAAACTAGAAAAAGACAATTTTTAAAAAGTGGTTGATTAAATTTTTTATGGGGCATAAATGCCCATATAAACTAAGTTAGTATAAGATTTGACATTGGAGAGGGGAATATAAAATGAAACACTACTATGTGTTTGTGTCTGGTGAACTCTTAATTTAGAGGGAATACAGTTTTGTAACCACTTCTGTTTGCCATGACACATTTCCAGAGGGTAAACACATACAGACTGGTTGTGATGCTGCTTTGTGTGTGTGGAAGGGGGAGAGGAGCCTGGGAGGGAAGTAGGTGCCAGAAAACTACTTGCATTATTTTGATTTTTATGTTTTGGAAGAAAGATTGGATAATCTTTTGAAAGATTTGAATGTCCTCTTCTAGTACTTTAAACTGTATATCTTGTTTTTAAAATTTGAAGATTATACGAAATATGTCTATTCTTGCAACAGTTATAAATATGTAATATAATTATTTACCCTGAGCTATTGTCTTTTAATTATACCAGAAATATACATAATGTGTTGAACTGAATGTTTCATATGTGGTTTTATTTACTAAAGAAAATTTAAACCTTATTATACTTAAATTCTCATATATATGAACAGGCTTAAGAGAAGTATTTATTACAACCCTGCTAGTAATAAAGTTTCAAGCCAGTCTTTGGATATGTTTCAAGTATCACATGGCAGTTTGTCTCTTGTTTGGCTGGAGTTTTTTTTTTGGTTGGTTGTATTTTTGTTTGGGGGTTTCTTTTGGTTAGTTGGTTGGTTTTTTTTCTTTGTTCTTTTCACAGGTTTTTCAATGTGAGTTTTGTTTTTTTTTAAACCTAAAATCAAATTTTGGACCCCGTGATCTACTTACTTTATTTAAGAAGTCCCTGATAATATTGATGAGTACTGTGAAAAGGTATATACAAGCAGTAGACCTACAGTTTTTAGGGTTTTGAGGAGTTTCTTCTCTGACTGTATAAATACTGAAGTAAAAGAAAGCAATGAGTGGGATAATTTTCCTCTTGTATTATTGTTCAAATTATTGTTCAGCATGTTTATTTCAAAGACAAGGAGATTTAGCTGGCTTTCATTTTGTTGCTGTCAAACATGATAGCACTGACTTAAGTGAGATTCTCATCTAGTTTTTCAGCAAGTATTTATCAAGCTACCTTGAGCTTTCCTAAATTTTGTCAACTACTGTATATATTACTGTTTAGCAACATTAGAGTAGCTATAACAACTTCTAAAATAAGGCAAGCCCATTTTGTGTCTAAGAAGGGAGATGTGTAAATTTTTTAAATCCCAAAAATCTGAGTCTTTTAGTGTTTCCGTGTATTTTTGATAATCCTGTTTGCAAGTATAATGGAACAAAGGTGAAAAAACAACTTTTGTTGATATAAGTTAAAATTCCTGATTGTGCAAATACCTATTTGAAAAAAAAAATTAAAGGTGACTTGGTTTATGTAAAGGCAACTGCATGTATAGTTTGGGAGTTATTGTTTTCATTTTCCTTTGAAGTTAACAGTAAATAAAATCAGCTTTTCCAGAGGAAGTAGCTCATATTCTGTCTTCAACAACATGAAGAGCCAGACAGAATATAAAACCTCACGTACCCTAAATCCATTAAAAATACATACATTTTACAATGCGATACATGTCTGAAACGTGGCACAGGCAGTTACTAGTTGAAAAAGATGCCGTACAGAGGATCAAAAAATGTAGAAAGCCTAATGAAAAGGGACAGCCTGGTTTTACAGTCTGGCAGGAGGATAGCACTGAAGATTAGGGGATTGAGCAAAAAGCCGGCGTGCAGAATTGCGGGGTTTTATATAATGGCTTTAGTAAGTATCCTTTAGGACCCAGTGGAAATGTTTAGTGAGGCGAAGTTGGTGAGTAATGGCCAATCATTAAGTGATGATGAGGGAAAAGCTCTGAGTGTGAAGTCCCTGAGAGCCTGTCGAACGCATCACGCCGGGAGCGCGGCGTTCCTGCCGCTGATCGCCGACCAACGCCACGCTGGAATTAGAGCTGATTCAATGTTTAAGCCCGGGGGGACTTGTGCTACAGGAGGTTACTGGAGTGCAGAGTGCCCGGCTCCCATTTCCAGCAAGATGCCTTATTTCGCAAAACTTCTTTTATTAATCTTCTGCTTAGTTCTTCTTGTGGAAAGCAGAAAGCACAGGAGGAGGAGGTGGACAAGCCATCTGGATGTGCAGAGGGCAAGGTGAGAGTTACTAACCATCTATATATCTTTTCCTGAAGTGTTACAAATACATTGCTACAGGGACTTAAAAACCTACACTGTCAATGTCTTTGTGTGTATTGTGTGTGCAAATAGCTTTACTGATAATGTTTTTATAATAGTGTCTGGTAGTATAATCAGCTTTACCTGCAAGTAGACACTTGTAATGCTAACCTTGATTAAATGTGAGTGAGGCAGGTTTTGCAGAGAAGTTGACGACCTCAGCATGGGTTCTGGTAAAGTTATTCTTAGCTGTACATGCAAACCACTGAGAGGATTCAGAGGAGTTGCAGTTAATGGAGATGTTCAAATGTGCATACTGTTTAATGTTTCAGCACTGTTTCAGGGGCAGGTTATTTACCTGCTTGCTGGAATGTCTTTGATACTTTTGTTCACTTGGAATTGCCCATTATGATGCGGCAATTTGAGATGGGGATGTTGGTTACCATGCATTGTGGTAATTAATAACAAACCCTGGAAGTTACCCGGGACTGTAAAATTAAAAATAGATTTTGAAGAAATACATGGAAGCTTTAAAAAATTTATTTGAAAGTTAAGTGAAAGCACAAGTACGAGTTAAAAGTCTTAGTAAAGTTTATTAGATTTACTGCTGCTGAGATTTGTCCAGAGGTTTACATTAGAAAAGATAATCTTCCAAACCTGCCAGACACTCCAAAGTATGTTATCCTTTTTTGTGGTTATGTCATCCAGTGGCAATTATATCTTACAAGACTATTCATTGTTTGAAGGGCTCAAAAATAAAATTGGGTTAATCCATCTTATTAAATGGTTTCACTATTGCTGTAAACTTTCAGATTTTCATTTACTTTTGTGGACTTCTTGGTTTATCACTCAACACTTTTATAGGGAGCGTTGTTACTTGAATGTTTTGAAAAGAAATGCAATGTAACAGGAAGTAAAGAAAACATAATATGCTATCAGATTTACACTACTTACCTAAAAAATACAGTGGCATATGCTTTTAGTGACGTAAATGTTCAAAAGCTGAAACAGCCAGGGCCTGATCCTGAAATCCTAAAGTCAACTGAACTTTTACCACTGATGTTCACAGAATCTCAATTATTGAATGAGATCTTTCATTGAAAATATTACAAAGTCTATATTCTGAGGTATGTGCGGGATTGAACAGTAGCACTTCCTTGCAAACCTTTCTGTGTAGTAGAGATCATGTGCTTTGAAGTAACAAAATAGTGTATATCCTTCTTTAAATATCAATTTGACCTGAAGTAGAGCTATTCCCAGTGTTAAAAGTTTTGTACTTTATTTGAACATGGAGAAAATAATTTACAGTTTCTGCAGTGCTGATATTTTCATGAGCTGTAACAAAGTGGCAGTCAAAACACTGCTAAAATTATTTTTGTAATTATACTGTAAAGAATAACAATACTATTTAGTTTTCTGTGGTGTAATGATTTTAATGAACAATTTTCCATCTAGGTAGGATCTGAGGAACTATATGCTATACACACACACACACACACACACACACAATTCCTATGCAATGTAGTTATTTAAAATTTTACAAAATCAGGTTTTAGGGATTGTCAAATGTGAATGACATTTTAAATACAGAGAATTCTGCAATGTTGCCATAAAAAGAAGTGTATCGAGCAGTGTCGTTAATATTTTAATTTTCAGTTACATAGGAAAGGTTTAGTTGTCCCTAAAACAACAACGAATAGTGGACTATTGTAGTAAAAGAAAACTAAAACTAGTTCCTAGGCTGGTTTCCTAATCATGTAAGAGAAATTAAAAGAATGATCTTTTAAATAATTTCATCACATTTTCTGCTTAGTATTTCTCTTGCTGACTTACCATAAGAAACAGTAAATTTTACAGTATACTTTTCTTATTCAAGAAAACTTATTCCTGTTTGGGAATCTAAATTTGGTAAGTTTGATATTTTGTGTCCACTAAGGTGATAAATCAGCCTGATCTAATATAGTGACTTCAAGAAGACAGCTTGTGTTGTACAGGTGCAGAACACCTTCAGTGCTGTAATTTCTTACTTGGACATTGGACATCTTGGACAGAGGTTCCCGTGATGCAGAGGTCCTTCTCCACTGAACTCTGGGGGCTTGGGGTGGCTGGTCCTGCAGGTTCTGGGACAGCTCTCTGCCACCGTTCTGCAGAGAAGTTATTGAGCCTGTGCCTAAGTGGGAAAGGAGTGTGGGGAAAGTCAGGTTAGGAACCCAAATTAAGAGATGCAAGGTTAAGGGTTGCCGGTGCATTTTTAATTACTCCCTGTGGTTTGTGTTAATACATTGTAGCACATTATTTTTTTCGATGAGCGGCGCCTCATTCAGCATGCTGAATGGATAATCCTTGCTTGATTAGAAACTGCCTTGCATTTAATTTTCTCTTACTCCTGCATCCCCCCCTCACTGATAACATCTCTCCTCCTACAGAGGTATAGCAAAGAAACAACTGCCTGTGTGCATTACTGCCCTGACTGTTTGCTTCATGTTATGCTCTGGAGAGCCCAGGCTTTGCGTAGGAAATTGATATGTGCTCGTCAAGTAGCAGCTCCTGGCTTTGTACTTTGATAGTAGTTTTTCACATTTTCCAGGGTGTACAGTCTCTGCCACTTATATTGCAAAACTGTTTAAAGGATATCAGTGGTACTTGTTTGTGTGAAGTTGAGGGTATTCTCAGTGATGTGCAAGATGTACAAATGGTGCATGAAACCAAGGGCTCTAGAACCGTAACAGCATTGTTGGTTAAAAAATTTTGCATTTTCATGTTGTTTGCAGAATTCAAGTGATGAATGAATTGCAAAGTAAAACCTTTTGTCAGAGTCACCTGGGTGACTGCCGGGCAGGGCATGTTGGCCCCAGCCTTACCTGCACTCCAGAGAATAAATTTACACAGAGGAAGAATGGCCTGGTGCTGAAGGAAACAGTGTAAATGTGGAAAGGTGCAGGTGTATGCATGTCAGATGGTCTGTGCTGCTGTGTTGCTAGCTGGGATTTTCCAGAGAGCTGTGCATGCAGTTTATGCTCGTGCTGCCAGGGCAAGTCAGACTTGCTGTGGGTAGCACTGGCTGTACAGTGTGTGAAGCTGTACTTGGATCTTCCTCAGAGCATCAGCCTTACCCCAAGTGCCAAGCAAGTGCTGCTAGAATGTCCAGCACTGAGTTTTTGAAACAGTTTTGGGTACTCTTCAGCAGTGGCTGCCTCTCAGAAATGGTAAACAAATGCTGGCAATCCTCCTAGATTATCCAGCCAGCCAGAATTTCCACAAGACAAAAGGAAAATTAGTGGTTTTGTTAATATTTACTGCTCTATAAAAATTGCTGATAATGATTCTGGTAATGTTCATTGCTCTGCATAAATTGAGACCTCAGGAGACATTTACCCACTCAGTTGTGCCAGTGAATGCTGTGTTTCCAGCGGCCTGGGCCCACCCAACTCTGAGTCTGTCTGTTCTTTTCTCCTACCACCAGTGCCAAGCCTCATGCAGAAAAACTGCCTTTGAAATAGAAGTGGCTTTGGGCTGTTCTTTGCTAAAGACTTCCTGCCAAGGTTTTTGGCAGTGGTCAGTGGTTTGGAGTATCTCATTAGAGATGCCATTTTCAGGGCATGCAACGTGCCAGCCTTAGATTGGGACCCAGAAGCAGAAGGCAACCACCAGGACACAGCAGCAAAAGGCTCAGCACACAAACTGTTTTTCCAAACAGCATTCCACTGGAGCGAGCAGTCTGGTGATCCCTGCTGAAACTGCTGCTGCCAGCAGTGAGTTCCCTCTGTGTCCTTGTGGAGCTGCTTTTTTTCCCCTGTTTTTCAACTGAATCCTGCAGACAAGTCCTCTAGCCTGTGGTACCTCTCAGTCCTCACAGATCCGGCGGTTTCTCAAAAAATGTGGAGTTTTAAGTGCTTCAGTGATAGAAATGTGATAGCCATTTTTTACAGGTGTGCAGCTAGCCTGGGGCTCAAGTCCAGGGCACTGCTGAACCTCTAGTGCAGGGTTTGATATCTCCTGAGGCTTTTTCCCAGCATTGCAGCATCAGCCAGGGCCAAAGAGCAATGTGAAACAAAAGCAGGGAGAGAACATGTATGACAGCAGTGATTGGGCACACCCTTTGAGTTTGTGTCCATCCTTTTCCAGAGCTGGATTTAATTTTTCTAGAAACTTGGCAAGGAAAGTCGCTTTCCTTCCTGCTCCCAACATAAACCCACAGATGAGTAAGTGTGAAGCATATTACATCCAGAGGCAGGGCAACAGAGTCTCTCTCCTGTTGTACAGCTGGCAACAGAAGAAACACGTGGGTTTCAGAGCCGTAGTTGAATCTCTAGGCAGCACCGACCAAAAGGGGCCTGCCCTTCTTTATTTTCCTGTTTTTATATGTTTCTATAGACAATCAAGGATTGGTGAAAAGGGTCAACACCCCTGAAGGTTTATAGGACAAAGACATAGTTAATTATCTTTTTCCACCCCAGGGAAAGGAATGAAAAACAATTCCACAAGTGCAAAACAATCCCGGCCGGTTAAGAAAAACAAGGACCATGTTTACAGAAAAAGCATGGGAAACTACAGTTACAGTGTTACAACTTATGGGGCCCTGTAAAACCAGGGCGACACTCTCCCCTGAGGTTCTGGAAGCAATAGAGGCCAGTGTGGCCACCCAACCCAAGATAAACCTATCTTGTGGAGATGCCAGGGCTTCCTGGGCAGCTGGAGCCCCTTAAGCACTTGAATTGGTGACCCTGACAGGCATTGAAAAGAGACTTCACCGAAGTTGAGGGTCTTGATGTTCCCAGTGTGTCAGGAATTTCTCAATCATTTCTGATCCCATATGATCCATGCATACTAAGATTAAAAATACACTCATAACACAGTTGGAATTCTCATCTAGGAGTGAGCTAATTTTTATGACAGTTCTTGTACCTTCTCTTTTTAATTTAGCTTCTAGGACTTTGTGTTGCAGCAGTCACATGCTTTGGTGGTTAGAAAAACAGGAGGTCTTGTACCTTCCTTCATGCTGGGTTTACACAGTGTGCATCTCCTCCAGCTTGCTGTGGCTACTACACAAAGTAAATGATGCCCTCACCTAATTCAACTTGGGATTTTTCTTCCCCCAGAGTGGTAAGATTTCCACTGAAACTGTAGAAATATTTTCTGCATCCCAATATGTAATTGGAACCAGGGCCCTATGACCATGGGGTACCATCTTGTGACCAAAATCCATCCTGAATTCTCCAGGGGAAGGTGCAGAAACCTGCCAGGCTTTGGCTGCCAGCAGCTGCACCATGCTTGGGATGGAGGCCACGTTTCCTTTCAGGCTCACCACAGCCATTGCCTTGTGCCCTACAGCACAAGGACTGTTTCCAATTTGAAAGGTCTTTGTCTTGCCCTGGAAAGGTCTGAATATCTGCATAGACACCTGCTCTTTCTTGAATCCTGCTGATCTGTTATCTGTAATTTCTCATGCCATCAAGAATTAATTTTCTTTGATATATTTGGCAATGGAAAAGCATCTATTTTATGCAATTGAGACAATTCTGAGTAAAAGTGACTGGAAAGGAAAATATATTTTAAAAATTAGAGCAATAATAGAGAAGCCTTTACAGAAGCTCAATGAGCTGTCACCTTCCCTCCTCTTTAAACAGAAACAATTCTTCACAGAGGTCAGATTCATCGAATTCATGCCTCTTGTATGAAATCTAAACAGCAGAAAAATTAGATATAAAAATGTGGCAACAAAAGACAAAGGGAGATGGGTGGATTTAAATGAATAGTGGTGAATTGCAGAGAGTGTGTAAAGCTGAAAGAAACCCTGACAAATCCATAATCAGAAATGCTAAAGACCATAAGTACATCAGGGAGGATTTATGAGATACTGGTGATCAGATTGTCAGTAAGGGCACCCTGTGGGCAGCAGCATTCAGAGAACCCTTCAGCTCTGCGAGAGCACTGGCAGCTCTGTCACCTTTGCTGCAGGTAATAAGATGCTCCCTATGCCAAACAGCAGTGGGGCTGGTATGGGGTACCTGCCAGAGTGGGGCAGAAGATCCAGCACAGCTGATATCAAACACTGCTATAAAGATTTTTTTTTCCAAACAAACTTGGTCTTGAATTGGATTAAATAGACAAAAGTAGTAATACATTTTAAAGGCTGTGTAGACTTGCTGTCATTAAAAATATCTCAATACAAAAACTTTGTAAATGGATTAAATTGATTAAAAAGGGACTGACAGAGCTCTTGCTATAAAATCTGAACCGACCGTCGTAATACCTGAAGGATTGGGCATGAACTGATGATTATATGATAGTTATTAAATGCAACCCCTGGCTCAGGATGTGCCTGAAAACCTCTTTTCTTCCTAAGACAGTGTCCGTGTCCCCAGCCAGCCCTCTGAAGCTGTTGCAGCCACAGACTGTTTTCAGCAGCTCTCCTGTGTGCTCTTTGCTGTTTGATGATTTTAAAAGAATTGATCAAAATGTAGCATTTCGGTGAGGCTGAGCCATTGATTTGCAAGATAATACTGCCAGGGTTTTCCACACTAATTCCTCGTGCAGTGTGCAATCCAAGGGTTTATTGGATTTTTAATTAGACTTTTTAAACCCCCCTTCTTTTAGGAGAGAGACTTGATTGAACACTCACTGGTACTTTGGCTTTTCCCTGGTAATTAAACTCAAGCAGACACAGGAAGATGCTTTTCCTAAACTTCCAGCTTTCTGAGAGCAGAGGCCGTGCTGCGGATTGGTAGAGTGCTTTGGCAGCAGCCCTAACTTTGCAGTCAACAAAGGTTCCCCCCTGCAGCAAGCAGTTAAAAGCTAAACTTTTGCTTCCAACCATTCCCATTAATGGCTGTGCTTGGTTTTACACCCCTGCTTTTAGGTAGCCATTAATGCAGCCTTGTCGGGAGGGCACTTGCTCAGGCTTGGCTCTTTCTCACAGCCGGCAGGGAGAGCAGCTCTGACATCCCAAGTGAAACAGGAGCCCAAAGTAACGCGAG
Source organism: Drymodes brunneopygia (assembly GCA_013400955.1). Lineage (NCBI taxonomy): Eukaryota > Metazoa > Chordata > Aves > Passeriformes > Petroicidae > Drymodes > Drymodes brunneopygia. The sequence continues at coordinate 857,925 of VZTZ01050734.1, forward strand.
GGAGGTCCAACTTTTCCTATGTAGCATGTGCCCTGGGGCACAAAGGGTTATATTCCTTCTAAACATCTATTCGATACAATTATTTTTAAATTCTGTTGCTTCCTTTTCATCTCTTTCTAATAAGGAAATGGGTTAGTGATATTAGCAGCAGCTATTCAACACCCTTTAGAGTTCATAATTTCTTTCTTGAAATGACTGCTCTGATGGGAAACTTTTTTCTGATTTGTGATTTATGGTCCCTTTGGCTAAGACTTATTGTGCTTTATATTTTAGTGAAGCTAAGAACATCCCTTTCCATACTCACACTTATGGGTGGGGTGATTGTTTTGTAAGTTATGAATTTTTGACCAAGACTTTGAGCCTAAGTATTCTCTCTGTTTTTCCTCCAAGATTTTTTGTTCTTTGTTTTTGGTAATATTTCTTCTATGCAGGAAAAGGAGCCTGAACCCTTTTGTATAAAGTTCTTTCTATTTATCATAATTATTTTTACTAAGTTACTGGAAACCAGCTAATTGCAGCAGGACTTTGTCAGCTCCTATGTCCAGAGTAAAGGGATTGAGGAACCTTAATGATCCAAGTCTTCCATTCTGTACCACTGGAGAACAGTCTGGGATGTTGATCTGGATTTTCTTCCAGAAGTGCATGCTGTTTGTTTGTCTGCTGGTTAGTTACCCCCTTCTGTGATTTTAGTGACTATCTTGCACTCTTCTTGGGGGTTTGTTGTCATCCTTGTTCCACTGTTATCATATAATATCTCAAATAAAAAGTTGGAATTTTTCCTACCTTAATGTTCAGAAAAGTGAAGGACTGAAGGCTTCTTTAGATAAAAGTCCTCTCTTCCTGTTGAGGGGAGGAATGGGTGGTTTCATTGTTGCTGAAAGCCAGAAGACCCTCTGTCCACACAAACTGCCAGCAATGGATTGGTGAAATACACGGGGCAGTTTCCAAGTAGTGTCTAGCATTGCGTGACCATCAATGAAAGGAGCTTTCTCATAACAATGTTGCCTTGGTACCTGGCCAAATCCTGGCCAGGTAACGTGGGGCAGCCAGCTGCTTCTACTGCTGCGTGCTCTCAGCTGCAGCATTTGCTGCATCCAGCTGCCCTGTGAGTTGCTGTGCTCTCCACCTTGTGCCTCCCTGGGAGCCGTGGTGTCTGGGGCAGAGGGAGCACCATGTCCTTGGAGGGGGCAGAGGCAGCAGGGCTGCCTGTGGGGCACAAAGGCCTGAGTTAATGCTGTGGAAAGGCAGTGCTGTGTCTCTGTTTTGGTGCTGGCAGTCTCCCCACAGTCCCTGGGACTGTGCCTGCGAAGCTGCTGCTCCTATAGCTCCAAAATCGGGCTGGCAGTTGTGGCACTGGGGCACAGAGACACCGGAACAATGCCATTGCTGTCTTTTGCAGTCACATCCTTAAGAAGAATCATGACTTGACCAAAGCCTGGAAAGGAAAGACGGAGCAGCTTCTCAGAGTCGACGAACATGACTTCACCATGCGGCCGGCCTTTGGAGGTGAGAATAAAATTGTTCTCTTGATTTTGTGCTAATCTAATTAAGAATAATCAATTATTCAATCAACAATCTAATTAAAAGCAAACAAACTTCTGTCCAGATATATCAGTGTGAAGGGAAAAAACTTTGTGCCAATTTAGAGAGGCCTCATGTTCATTATCATTGCCCTCTGTGCCCTGTACAGTTCCTACATTCCCTCCTGTTTGTTGCAGTTGGCTCTGGTTTTGGCTTGCATCCCCCAGAACTCAGGATGGACCCTCCCAGTAAGTGTTTCACTCTACTGAGAAGAGGAACAAGCTGCAGGTTTTAATATTCACTTGTGATTGTGAAGTTGCGATGAGTTTTTCAGCTGATGTGACTAAATTGCAAAGTAAAGAATTCACTGGGTGGATCACAGCCCACCATTGCTAGGAGAAAATGGAATACTTTTGTCCAGAAAAAAAATCTTGTCTGAAACTCTCATAAGCAAATAAAAGAGTAGGAGGGGAGACCTCTGCCAACTTCACTTCTGCCTTCTGTCACACCCAGTTACAGGAATATGCTTGCCTGACCTTTCTAGACTCACTACTGCAGAGATAAGAGCATACCTGAACAAAAATTGCTGGGATACCAGTATGGCACCCCTCTTCTGATTGCATCAATAGCCAAGCCCTTCCAGAGCCAAGGACAGAGTTTTCTGTAGTTTTCACTGAATGACTAATGCTGTATCCTTTGTCAACTGGCCATCTAGGGTGAAGTGCTACCTCTCCCTGCCCAGTGGGACACAGGAGTGTTGTGCCCCTTTGCACCTGGTCTGTAGAACAGAGCTTCTCAGACCTGCCCATTCCTGGTGTGGCTGAAAAGGTGTTTTCTGCCCCTCAGTGCAGATGTGCTGTTCTGAGAGGACAGTGCTAACCCCTGCTCACAATCTTTTTTTTTTTTTTTTTTTTTTTTAACTCCAGAGTTCAAAACCTGTAATCACCAGTGTTTCCTGCCACAGCAATGTTATTTACTGGCAAGTTGTAGTCCAGCCTAAACACTGGATGTAACTTTTTTCTAATCAGTGATAAACTTGATCTGTTGCTTCTAGGGTTGAAGAGCTAGCCTTAAATCGCCCTCTGGATGGAGTATAGGCAGATCTCTCTGGGGCTGGTGAGAACACACTGATCCCTGGGTGCAGCTGAGGCTCAGGGATGAGAGCTGGCTCTGGAGGCACTGGGCTCCTTTGTGAATCAGCTGTAAAAGTGTGAATTCACCAATATCCACATGCCTCCCTAAACCCCAGGTATGCCCTCCCCTGTTATAAGCTCAGAGGATGCTGCTTTAGGTTTTCAGATTTTTTTTTTTTTTAAGTCAACCTCAATTTTTGGAGCTTGGCTGTTGACTTCTGAGTACCTCATGGCCTCATGTGCCTATGGACAGACTGAAGGTGCTGATCTGTCATCTGGACAAAAGACCTGCTGGTCTGATGAGTGGGATGATAGGGCTTCTCTGGGAGGATATTTGGACTCCTTACCTTGACTCAGTTGGAGACAGCTGGGGAGCCATGGTGATTTTTTAACTTTTTTCACCCTAACTGGATGTATGTCAGGGCATCATGCCTGTTTTGCGGGGAAGCTGTGGGGTTTTGTTCTGTTGTGCTGATGGTTTGGCGCCCAGTGGCACCACTGCACTGTACTTCTGGTAACAGATCTGAATTTAACTGTTTTCAACAGTGTCACAGAGTCCTTGAAGAACACATCTGAGCACAGGTCACACCAAACAGACACATGTGATTACACAGTCACTCTTCTAGTGTTATTGAAACTGTATTTTAGTCTCTCTTTTGCCTTGTTTTCCCATGCTACCTCCCATCATAGCATCAAGATTCTTCTAGAGCAAAAATTTGGAATAATATTTATAAAATCGAGAAATATCCTAAGAGCCTTTGCTGAGAAGGTTCCTTGTTTTTATAAAGGAAAGACATGATGGGGTTTTTTTAAATTTTTGCTTAAAACCTCCTTAACTTGTGGAGATTCTTGGGACAAAGGTGTGGTATTAGCAAAGTTGTACTGAAATTGCACGGGATAAAGAGCAAAGCATGGAAACAGCTTTGTTGGGGCTCCAGCCTTGGAAAGCCTGACCCAGGCTCACAGAGACCACGGGTGGTACAGGTTCTTGCTCAGCTGTGGAATTGCACGGTGTGTTTTTTGTGACAGATGGAAAAAAACATAAAGGAAAGGGAACAAAAGTCTGCTAAGAGGTGATCCTCATGGTTTTGTCTGTAATGTCATTCGTCAGGCAGTCACAGTGATTTGCTATGCACCAGGACTCCTTCCAGCTTTTTGCTGTGGCAATGTCAGTAAAACTGAAGTGGTCTGACCTGTGGAGGATAAAAAGGCTTTTTAGCCTGTGGGAGTGGGGAAGAGGAGCCTGTGGGATACATGTGACTGCAACCGGTCACTGCCCTAAGACCCTCTCTGGTGTAATTGTGATTCCAGCTCTGTGGCATTGCTTTGGGCCTGTGATGTTACCTTGCAGGTGGGAAAGGCACCCCTCTTCTGGAAATTTTAAATAATACCATAAGTAAATTGTGAGTGGCATTAAGACTAAAAGAAACCCAGTACTGTGGTGATGATGGCTCCCAAGTTTGGTGGGCCAGCCTGCAACTTCACCTTAAGCTAAAAAGGGGACAGGGTATGAGCTGTTTTATGGTGGCCACGGTGACTCTTGCTGGTCTGCAGAGGACAGTCAGAAAGCTGCCAACCAACACAGCTGTGACCATTGGGCAGAGCAGCCTGGGGTTATGCAAGGTGAAATGAAAAAAAAGAAACAGTATTAGAGAAAGGTGAAGGGTTTTTCAAGAAAAAAGTATCTTTGTAAAAAGCAAGTGAGCAAACAAATGTTGTATAAGTTGTGTTATTAACAGCCCAATAAGCATGGTTGTCTTGTCTGCCCTCAGCCCATTAGAGACAGGCAATTGGGTACAGAGGCAATGACAAAGTTTTTTTGCTTTGCTGATGGTCAAAGAGCCTCCATAAGCTAAAAGAGGTTTTTGACCCTTAGGGAGTTATCTCCATATCAGTGACCTTGTTTCAGCTAGCAGATGTTCAGGTATTATTTCCTATTATTAATATTTAAAGATTATGTAAATGTTTGTTTTGCTGCCTTCCTTAAACACTCATTTTAAGCATTTCATTTATGACATCTCATATTTTACAGGGAGCCTGTGAATAAGCAGCTTTAGTTGATACTTAAAATAGCTGTATCTTCTTTACTGAGGACCAGCCTAATGCTTTGCTTTTATTATATTTGCTCACAGCCGAGTAGCCTAATGTCAGCTGGTCCTTGCTGCCCTTTCTGGGCAGTGCTTTTGCCAGGACGGATGAACAGAGGGGTGAATAAAGCACAAGAAGTTCACTGGGTGTTAGTGACAAGGGCTGGAATGGAACTTGCTTCTCTGCTGATGAGCAGCTGTCTGCGAGATGCAGAGGGACGAAGCTCTGCAGTCATGAGGCAGGGGATGAGCATGTCCTGGTGCTGGCTGCCTGGAAGCTGCCCACACCTAAGAGGCCCCAATCAGACATACACTCATGAAAAAGTAAATACACACAAACATACATAATAACACACTGAAAGCTGTTTTGCATCTTGCAGACAGGGGGGTCTCTTATGGACATTTGCAGTCTCTCTGGGTGTGCACAAGACACCTGTCAGTAAAAAAACCTCAAACCTACTTGTTTCCCATGTAGATATTTTTATCTCAGGGCCTCCATCTGCCTCCCTCCTTCAAAGACAGATGAGTGGACAGAGAACTGTCTCAGAGAAACAACCTTTGAAAGCACTGTCAAAGAGAAAAAATAAAGAGATGTCACAAAGCTTTACTCTCAGAGCTGGAGTGGAAAACTGACTCCAGGCATCCTCACAGTAGCACGCTCTTCCCTATCTTCCAAAGCCTGCTCCAGTGTTCAGAAATAAAAACCATGTTTGTGCCCAGTTCTGACTGGGAATTAGCTCGCCCTTTGAAGCTTTCATTCTGCTCACTGGTGGGTGTTTGTAGGTGTGGAAACACACTGGGATGTAACAGGCTTTAATGTTGGGCTCCTTCTGAAGTAATTCCTGCACAGGGCTTGCGGAAACCTCCTAGGTTCTCTGGAGAGATTAGCCCTAGGCCAGACATCCCATTCAATCTGGGGCAGAGTTGGATACTCAAACAGGAGTTTTTGCAATATGAAACAAACCACAAAGTCTTCTTTGTGTCAGAACCCACTCAAAATGGAGACTTTTTGGGTGCATCTCTTCTCCTTGTACAACCACTGAATGCAGGTGCGAGGTGGGTCTTCTCTAGAGGTGTTCTGAACACCATCTTTTCTATGTGCAGCACCTAGGCTGAATGGGTGATGGCTTTCACTGAAGAGCAGTCTCGAAACAGAGCAGTTTGCTGCAGAGGAAAGGGAAATAAGGGAGCCACTGATTGTCAGCATACCAGTCTGTGATCTTGGGAAAGGAATAAAGATACGAAGCCACAAACACCTCGACAGGCTGGTTCCTGAGTATCTTTTCAACATCAACGTTTGAGTTGAGGCTAGAACACTGACGTGTAGAAATTTACAGAAATAAGATGTGGCTGATTCAGTTTCAGAGGGCAGTACCTTTATGGTGAGAAGGTGCAAGGCTGCTCCATCATGTTGCATGTAAATCCTATGCAGAAATTGTGGGGCTAATAGATACTGTCCAATAAAAGAGAGAAGGCCATGCTCTCCTCTCATCAGCCTCAGTTTGTGCTTCAGGTCACTTAAATCCCCCCTCAACACACAAATATAAATATCTCCATCAAAAGGAAAATCTCCTGTTTTCCATTTCCAATTTTTATATTGTCAGATTTGCTAATGACCGTGCAAGTGTCTTGAGTTTACTTGGAAGCTGCCACTGTGCTGTGTCTGAGATGCAAGGGGAATTGTTTATTGGTGAGTTCATTCCTGTGTTGTAAATAGAAGTCTTTGACTTCTATGAAGTTCTAAGAGTCCAGGGTCTGTTTTCTGGTTTATCAGTCCTGTTGAATTAGGATTTGTGTTCTGCAAGATTTTGCTGTGGACAGGGATGGGGAAGAACTGCTTCAGTTGAAGGCTATACAAGTTATTTCTAGACCTTGTGCTGTAAATACTTGTTCAATTTGGATAATTCCATGAATTTGGCTGGTACTTTTCCAAGAATCTAAAGTGTGATCTGAAAAACTCTGCTGGACTGCAGTCTTTGAGCAATGCAGCACTGCTTCCTCTTGTCAGCCATATCCACATATGGCTTTCACATGGATCCATTTAGCTTCCTGTCCAGCAGTGAGCATCCTAGAGAGGAGCCTGAGCTTTGAGACTTCTCCAGTGTTCAAGTGTTCGAGTCTTTTGTTGCTCATCATTCTCTAGGGTGATCCTTCTGTATTTCCTCTTTTTGAAGAAAAAGTGAATTTGATAAAATACTGTCTATGACAAAAGAAAGGCTGTTTGGTGAGGGGTTTTTTGCATCTAAGCTGTAATCCAAATTAATTGTTCTGTCTACCAGATCAGTTTGTCATATACCATCTCAGCTGTCCTTGTTCCTTCACATTCACACCCTCATCATACTCTGCTCCCTCTCAATACAGAGGTTTTTTCTTTTTGCTCATCCCTAGTGGCATTTGATGAGGAATTTGGCAAAACACCCTGAGCCTCTGTGGTTCAACTGTTCAGCTGCCAGAGGGACAGGATTAAGAAGCTAGCAGTTCCTAATTGACTCCATGGGTTAGTGAGACCAAAGATCATCTGACATTTCTCCCTGAGTGATCAACAGCCATTTCATTCAATGGTATGTGCTGTAGCCAATATGGTCTCCAAGGAAACCCAGGGTTTGCTTCTGTGGTTTAAGGAGACCATTTCTAGGCAGGGTTTCTGTTTTATTTCAGAAGCTGCACGTACTTTCAGTGTTGCTGGCATCAAGTGCTTCTGCAAAACTGCATCTTGCTTGAAGTTTTGCAAAGTGGTGGGCTGAGTGAATATGCAATTATCATTATCCCTTATGCTCATCACTGAGAGCAGGACTTGGTGATCATTTGATTCCTGTTGCTACCTCACAGGCAGCAACATTTGGACTGTCCCCCACTGGCCCTTCATTCACCCTTCCCTGCTCAGTTCAGCTTCTTGTCTAAACCTTCTCCAAAGGGTCTTGGTGTCTCTACGTATCCTCATTCCCATTTGTGTGCTCTCTCATTGCCTCAGCCCCAGCTGCTGAATGAGGAGCAGGGAGAAGGGAAAAGCAGTGACTACTCCTGCTGATTGTAGTAGGAGTTTGCCCAAAAAAGGCAGAGTAAATATTTCTGCTGATAAATTGGTTTTACAGACTCCTCTCTATATTTCTGTATTAAGAACTAAACATTTGAGTCCAGTGTTCAAATAATTTCTCCCTCTCTCTGTTACAATCACTGTTTTATCATCCCCCAAATTTGTGATTAACTGCAGAAAATACACCTAATCCAGCCTCGGACCTCTTCTCTCAAGGGCTTTCCAGACCATCCAGCTTAACATGGAACACCCTTTATTTTGGATTTAATAAGGCTTTGTGTCAGCTCCAGACTGAATCTTAGGCTTTGTCCTTGCATTGAGATAACTGCTAGTTATTGAGTGTTTGATGCAGGAACATGAACAAAGAAAAGAACATGGTGTTTTATCTTCAAGAGCAGATAGGGAAGGAATAGGAGAGCAGGACAGATACCAACTTGGCAGTGTTCTTATGTTTGTGTGTTTGGTTTTTGGTTGTTTATTGTTGTTTTTTTGCTTTTTTAAATCTATGATTAGCGTTCAGAGAAGCATAGAAAGAGCAGCAGTAAATAGACTTAGTGTGGGTGTTGATTTCCTGAATCAAGGCTAAATTAAGGATTCGTAGACAGATAGTCTCCCTTGCAGTCTGGAAGCTGTGGGGGCTGCCCAGCATGTGTTGGGCACACAGCCCTCAGCTCCCACCAGGGTGGGAAGTGCCATGGCCAGCTGCTGCCCTCCTCCTCTGGCACAGCCTGACTGCACTGTGCAGATCCTGGCACAGACCTCACTTCTCCTCCACGAGCACCAGGCCTGCCACAGCGTGTCCGTGGGGGGGACAGCTGCGATGTCCCCAGCTGGGTATGACAGTGGTGGTGTCAGGGACACACACTTTCTCTGCTACCACACAGGGCAGTGCTGAGGGCAGCGCTGAGGGCAGCCTTGGGCCCGTGGGCTGGGCTGGGCTGTGGAGCCTTCCTGAAGAGTCTTCTCTGAGCATTGAGCCTCACTGTAGCACAGAGCCAAGTTAAGTGTCACAGGCATGACCTCACTGAAGAGCTATTAGGTACTTTAAGGCATTAAGGAGACAGATAAGTATTTGAATTATTGCCCAAGCTCTTCTTGACCACCGTGTATGACCTCACAAGGTGTCTGAGCAAAACAAGGCTAACTGGCTACCAACCGGGCACTGCCATCTGCAGGTTTGTGTTGTTTCTCTTTTGATTGTACTGCACATCAAAGCATCTCTTGTCCCCACAGATACAGTGCTTTTTGCTACCTTGTTTAAAAAAAACCCAACGAAGCAACACATGTTTTACTGAGCAGGAGAAATGTCATAGAAAAATTCTTTCTCTCAGTTGCAAATATTAGCTGGCAATTTTTTAAAAGTATGCAGTGCACAGCTGTGTGTCTGAATGTGACATGTAAGTGTTTGTAAGTATCCGGGAGTCATCTCAAAAGTGCTGGGTTAGCCGTGTTTGAGCTTCATTACTGGGGGCGACAGTCAAACTGGAATTGGTGGTTCTGAGGAGCCTGGTCCTGCTCCACAGGGCTTGTTCAAGGTGCCTGTTCCCAGCACAGCTGCTGACATGGGGATAACAGGCTGGAGCTGTGCGTGTGGGAAGGGGTGCTCTGCTGTAATCAGGTGAGGCTGGCTTGCCAAAGCCCTGGCAAACCTGCACTGGGGCTGGTCACAGCTTTTCTCGTGGGCACTATGGGAACCTTGAGTCGTCTAAGCAGGTCCTGGTCCTTAATGAGCAGCAGTCTGTGGTGAAGTTTTGATACAGAGTCTCTAGTAATAGAAGAGAGTGCATTCATTATGGGATGTTTTCTGCTTATTTACTCTTTGTGAACTCTCTGGTTGCTAATTTTAAAACTACTATGGAAAACTAGCAATATCATCAGTGAGTAATATGAATCAAAATGGTGATGGGCTCTGGAGAGATTAATGTGGCTTGTCTCATTGGTAAAAAATGAGAAACCTCCCAGGAAGACCTCATTGCTTGCCACATCTTCATCTCAGTCCCCTGTCCTTGGGGCTAAATTTGTTCATAAAGGCCTAAAATTTAAGATGGGATGGCTCAGTTTTTTAAAAACATATGCCAATGTTTCATCCAAGCTCTGGATTAACTGGCAAAGTGTCAACATTGCCACATATGCCAAGGGGAAGATAATTCAATGTTTCAAAAGGGCCCTTACAAAGTTATTCACTAACTCTTTCCCCAGGCCCCTCTTGAAGAACCATTGACAGAAATGTACGACATAAGCTCAGAAATGTTTGCATGTCACCTTAGAAGTGCTAATTAAATGCAGATGATATGAAAGAACATTTATTTACATATCTAAATCTCATTCTCTTTCAGGCCCTGCAATTCCTGTTGGGGTGGATGTGCAAGTTGAAAGCTTGGACAGTATTTCTGAGGTTGACATGGTATGTAATCCTCTTCTAAGCCTCAATTACTTCTATCCATAAAAAGACCTTCTGACTTGAAACCTGTAGGCTTGTAATCATTGGCCAGATGAAAGTAATAGCAGCAGCTCTGAAATTCAAAGAGGCTGATATTCAGAACTAAAGCCTTGATAAAAACAGGTGATCAAAGTCTTACCTCTCTACCTGCAGATAAAGATTAAAAGCATGAAGAGAAAAGGGACCTTGAATGGGAGAATAATCAGTGCTGTGAAAGATCTATCACAACTAAAAATATAAGCAGCTGTATATGAAGGTTTGAAGCTATATGGTAAAATTCACATAAGCTGCACTTGCTGCAGGAGTTTTCTTCCTTAGGGAACCATTCAATTCACATGAGTGCTCACACATGCTTTACTCTTTGGTTTTGGGTTGTTTCATGGTGATTTTTTTTTTAATTGTAGGAAATGGAATAAAAATACTTGAAAGAGAAGTGGAAAGGGGAACATAGAGGAAAAGAGGAAGCTTCTGGGCTCCTTCCTCTTTCTGCCTTTTTCTCCCTGTCCTTGTGCACCTTTTGTGGTCTAGACAAAACATAAAGACAAAGGAAGACCTTTAGGTTGAGTGGTTTTTTCTATGGTGCAATTACATCTTCATCCCATTTTGGAGGGGTTGATTTAGATGACCTTTAAAGGTCCTTTCCAGCCCAAACTATTCTATGTTCTGTGATTAAAAACCTGCCTGCCCTGATATTGAAGGAGAGGGTTTGGGGCTATGCATGCAGTGAGGTGTGTGGGAGGGAGCTGTCAGCACAGGCAATGGCTGGCAGGAGGAGAACTGGGGCTCTAATATATCAAGATAATATCAGAGCAGCAAAGAAGCCTAATTAGCGCAAGTAAATAACTCACAGTGCTTTCTGTCAGGATTCAACAAAAATCCTGCCTGTCAGAAGTCTTAGAGGTCAGTTCTCTCCCTTGGCTATTGATAGTTCCTGTTTTCCCAGCTCATGACAAGTACTTTCTACAGCAGTTGCTGACATGTGTTTGGGGTGGAAGAATGTTCTCCCAGGTCAGTCTGAGTTATGTTGGTGTGTTTTTCCAACAGACTGTCCCAGCATGGGTGTTTGCAGTGAGGAGAGGGAGCAGTAAGCTCTCTGCATGGCCAGGGGACAGGGCTGGCTGTGCCTGCAGCAGGGTGCCCTCCTTGTCTTCTCGTTGCAGGCAGGGCAGAGCTGCAGGCAGGGCTTGTCTCAAACTGCTCTGAAATGGCCCTAAAAATCAGGTACTCTTGGCTGGGCAGTCCTTACCTATCACTGCTTGAGCAGGAGTCTGGTGCCCCAAAGAAGGACCAGACTGAAGCACCACCAGCCCAACCCACTGTATCTGCCAGACCGTGCATGACAACGAGAGCAGCCAGGGGCTGTCTAAAGCATGTGGGTTTATAACTGGTGCCTGTCTGGTTGATGTGGATGGGCTGCTGCTGTGTGCAGTGGCAGGGCACACTCTCGAGGCTGCCTGGAGCATGGAACAAACGTGAAATGTGCTGCCAAAATTGGGGTACTTGTGTAGGCTCATTGGCTGTGCCTCTGGCAGGTACTGTTTTTCTCCCGATTTGTTGTCAAACCTTGTTTTCCAAGGGACTTTCCTGTTTGTGAGTGCTGGAATAAACCTCTTTTCTTGCTTGTAAATAGTGTGTGTGCTGGTCAGACAGGAACAAGCAGTCAGCACACTGCCTCTTTTGAATCATGCCATGAAAAAGCCCCCTTAAGTTGGATTTTATACTTAGAAGCTGTTGTCAGTGACCACTTTGGCTCCGTGTTTGCAGCATTTGGTGCACTGTGTTGGCCACTGGAGAGAGAGCAGAGCTGGCCATTGCAAAGGCCACTGTGTTGGCTGCTTGGAGAGAGAAAGGGGCTGAAGGTGAAAGAAGAAAAGCTCCTGTCTGGTGGGACCGGGAAAGGGACAGCCTGGAAAGCAGTGTGTTTTCCTGTGCTGTGCCTTCAGACAGTCTCTTCCCCCTCCTCTACGGCAGCTGTAAGCCATGCTGAGGGTGCTTGGCTGATGGTCCCTGTTCCCCTGTGCTCTGATGATGGAGCTGCCCAGAGGCATTTTGCAGCTGCAGCCTCAGGCTGCCTGGCTGTCCTGGTTTTGGCTGGGATAGAGCTAATTGTCTTCTTAGTAGCTGGTACAGTGCTGTGTTTTGGATTTAGTATGAGAATAACACTGATAACACAGTATTTTGGTTGTGGCTCAGCAGTGCTTACTCTGAGTCAAGGACTTTTCAGTGTCTCCTGCTCTGCCAGTGAGGAGGGGCCCAAGAAGTCAGGAGGGAGCATGGCCAGGACAGCTGACCTGAACTAGCCAAAGGGACATTCCATACCACAGAACATCATGCCCAGTGTATAAACTGAGGGGAGTTGGCTGGGAGGGCCTGATCTCTGCTGGAGGACGTGCTGGGCATCTGTCAGAAACTGTATTGTGCATCACTTGTTTCTCTGGAGTTTTGCCCCCCTCTCTCTTTTTATCTTCCTTTTCATTCCTCTTTTTATTACTATTTACTTTATTTCAATTATTAAACTGTTTTTATCTCAACGCAACTTCTTCTGAGCCTACTCCCCATCCCACTGGCTGGAGGTGGGGGGAGGGAGGAGTGGGCAAGTGTCTGTGTTGTACCAAGCTGCTGGCTGGAGTTAAACCACGAGAATGGTCCTCCCCTCCTGAAGCCTTATGTCCCTCTGTCTCATGTCGTGGCCAGGCAGCTGGTAACCCTGAATAGCCAGGCTCTTCTTTACTCCTTTTTTTGACTTCTACCGTAACTTGCACTGGCTCCTAAGAAAGCAGCAATTGTGCCTCTTCCTTGATTTCCTTTTTCCCAGCTCTAGTCACACTGATGAGCTTGATGCCTGGCCCCTGAGCTTGACTCTTCCAGTCAAGTTGTAACCTAAGCTCTGCCAGTGGCAGTAGCTGCTGAAAGTGTTTCTTTGGGACTCTAGATGTAAGGAGGAGTTAGCCAGTGTCCATTAGGGAGCAGAAGTTGGCAGCATCACTGGGATGAGCAGTGAAGGAGCTTGGGTGCAGTCTGATAAGGTGGGAACTTGCAGGTGGGTGAGCAGAAGTGTCCCCCTGGTCAGTCTCTGCCATGGTCAGAGAGGTAGGTGTCTGGCCAGCTCTGTACTGTGCAGGGCAGCAAGGTGAGGACTGGCACTAATGCCTTCTTTGACAAATTAATGAAAAACCTACTGACAATGCAAGGCTGTTGTGAGACAGCCCTTTGAAACAGAGAGTCAGAGTAACTGATTGTCACTGACACCAAACTGACTGTGGTTTGAGAAAGTGGTTGCCACATGGCTGGGAGAGACCCTGGCCTGTGTTGCTGCCTGCTCAGGCTTGGCAGATGCAGCTCCCATAATCACTTGCCTAATTGGGAATATAAAGAAAATAAGTATTTGTGTATTTGATCTCTCAGCGTGAGAGTAGATTCAGGTCTGAAAGCAGCAGCTGCCAGGTTGGGATCAACAAACATATTTTCCTTTATGTGACTGAAGCTCCTGTCCCATCAACAAGCCTAAAAGGGAACTTTATTTACACACTTATAAGGTAGGAAGCACAGATTCCTCACTTGATTGCTGTTTGCAACAATTGAGTCCTTTTGGGGGTAAATTGCTTAGTGTTCAGCCTGACCATTAAGCTAACTTTCAGTTTTTCCTCTTGATCATCCTATTGCTACCATAGTCCTGTAAGACGATTTTGCCAGAACTGAAGAATCATTTCTACAAGGCATTGCTTCTCTTGGGGGCACATTGATATCCAGTTTGGGACTGAACATTACTGGGTACTGTAATAAAATCATTTGTTGGTTGTGCTTCATTTTGGCTGAAATTATTTTGTCAGGAAAATCTATTAGCAGAGACCATTGACCTAGGAAAGAATCAGGAGTTGAGAGTGGAGAGATCTCATCTATCTGGTGGGAGTGAGTTTTCTTTCTGGTGTGTCCTAGTCGTAGAGTGCAGCACTGACAGACCTCTCTCTTCCACTTTTTGGTTCTCTTCCCTTTTTTGAAGGATTTCACTATGACCTTGTACTTAAGGCACTACTGGAAGGATGAGCGTCTCTCGTTTCCCAGCACCAACAACAAGAGCATGACCTTTGATGGCAGGCTGGTGAAGAAGATCTGGGTCCCTGATGTCTTCTTCGTGCATTCCAAGAGGTCCTTCATTCACGACACCACCACGGACAACATCATGCTGCGGGTGTTCCCTGATGGGCACGTCCTCTACAGCATGAGGTAACAGAGCAGCCCTGCTGCCCCTGAGCATGCCCTGGGCCTTTGCTGCCAGTGTTGCTCTAGGCTGGGCTTTGGTGATCACCAGGATCGCTACTGCCAATCCTGCTACTCCCACTGCTGATGCAGAGCCCTGTTTCCTGAATGTCCAGTACAAAATGCATTGCAGGAAACTCTGAGAAGCCATGCTGTGGGCAGTAACAGGATAATCTCCTCCCAGGGGAAGCACGCCCCCAACTTTTTGCAGTCAGTGGAGGGCTTAGTCAAGCAGGAATGTTCATCCCAGGGTCAGTGTGTGATTAAACTGGGAGCTGCTGATATACCAGATGGTGACCTCTATAATTATCCTATTTTCCTTCTTGTTTGTCTAGAATTTTTTTTTCAGTTGTGGTGCTTTCCTGTTGATGTAGATGCTTAAGTTTATTGAAGCTGAAATGGCAGTATTAAAGGCATCCTGGTTTTCTAGTAGGTTTGTTGGCTGGAAGAATCCTGAGGGATGTCTGTTACAACCTGGAGGGTTATCCATCCTGTGGATGTAAAGGGATCATGACTGTGGGTTTGCAGCATTCTGTAATACACAAGGACACGGGGACTTAATCCTCTAAACTTCTCTACCTTATTACAGATTATCAAAAATACCACAAAAATCACCACTAGCGAGCAAATTACCACAAAATCACCACTGGCAACTATATCTGTGATTAATAATGTGGCTATATATGCATACCACACTATTGCAAATTGCTATCAGCAATCAATAACTTAGCATCCATCAATCATGTGGCAACAGCCAATAACTAACCAGGGTACGTACTGCTAAAGGTTACTTTACACTGGTGGAACAACTCACCCACAATATACCCTCAGGTACACCTAGGACAGGTTGCTTGTGTGGGTGCACAGTACTGGTGTCAAGTGATACCACCATGAAGTGATCCAAATCATCCAGCAGGTGGAAGGACAAACTGAAACAGCCTCCAAAGTGGGCTCAGAGGGGACCAGTGAGACAGCAGAATCTCATTTCAGAGATGCTCTGAGTCACAGGGCCTGGAGTCAGCCAGGTGTCCCTGGTGGGTGTCCTATAGCTGGTAGAAAGTTCATGCACTGAACTCAGACTTCTAAGGAACAGAAAAATATATGCAGCATGGAAAGTTCTCAGAGGAAGGCTTCATTTTGGATAAAAATTATGGCCTCCTTCTATCCAGAGAAATAAGAGGGTGTAGGATGCTACCACTTTGAACAAGCAATAGATGCTGGTAATTTCTGTTTTTCTCCTGTGATGGCCAATAGATAATGATGTTTTCTGTTCTCTCAGACCCTTTTTTATTTTCAACATAATTTCCTACCTTTTCTGACGATAAATTGCCCGTAAAATCACTTTTTTTTTGCAGTTATTGATGGTATTTCAGGATGTCTCCAGTTTCTAGGTACCCTATCTGCATGTCAAAGAGGCCAGCTGTGCTTCTCAAGGATTTGTCTTATTCTCAGGCTGGCAGGCCCTTCTTTGTCCATATTTTTCAGCAGGCAGTTTTTTTGTTCAGTTGTTTCCCCTTCTAACAAGGCCACCTTTATGGCTGCTCACATCAGCATCCCAGCAGATTTACTTTCCTTCAGAAGAATGAAAAAAGAGAAGCGGAGAAAAACACACTGCCAGAGGAGAAAAGCTCAAGAGCCCAAACAAATGGATATTTCCCCAGGACAGAAAACACGCTCTCAGTGTACAGTGACCTTTGAATATTTTGTAGCCAAGTATTTCTGTTCTAGGATCTTTCTGGAACTTTTTTGCTTCAGCTATGGTAAAATGATTTTCAAAAACTTGGTAAGATTTTCTATTAAGTTTACTTCTGTGATCTGCTGAAGAGTTGTTGTGACTTTTTAATGTTACCCACAAGAAAGAAGTCTGTGAGTTAACCACAGCTGATTGCACAAGAGTTAAATTGATAATTTGATACCTAAAATCCAAGGAGAAAGAAAAGCTCCGTGGCATTTGGGCCTGGTGTTGTTTAGAACACTCAGAACAATATCCAGCTGAAAAAATATGGATGTCCAGTGGTGCTGGAAATGTCCTCAGATATCTTGAGATGTCTGCATGGGATTGACACTGGACTGGAGAACCTTTCATTCCTGTTTTGGACCTTGTGCCTTCAAAGCCACCTGGACACTGTACTCTAAGTGAGGAATACCATATTGATGAGCCAAGTTTCTGTTCTGCCCCTGATGACAAACTTATTGACCACAGGTTGTGCCTGTGTGATCACAGTTCAGGTGATGCTGAGGAAAGAAAACAACACATTTTAATGATACTGAGTTATACAATGCTTAAATGTTACACACAGTTAGGGGAGGCCGTTGTTGCAGGATACTTTCTGCAGCAAATCCCCAAAAGCATTCTTTAAATTTTGGTCAAATGGCAAAATTTTCTCTAGTTTATAGTCAAAATGAACAGCATCGGCCTTTCAGGGGAGATGAGTGCGTATGTCAGGGTAGGATTTGGATCACAATCCCTGGAACAGGGGAAAAGTTCTTTATCAACATCTGCAATGAATCTAGAAAATGGTCACAGCTAACGTAAGTTGGCCTCTGAAACGATGAGTCACAGCTGATTTACCCCTCCTGAATCGGGAGCTCCACTGCAAATCCGTCTGCAAGAGAAAATTCATTGACCCAGTGGAAAATTTCTTATGTAATGTTGTGCACAACCAGACTAGTTTAAAAACTGGAGCTGTGATTGCTGGAGCTCTTCAGCAAAAACACAACAGACACAAATCTCACTTGCTGAAGACCAGCTGCACCCATTTTACAACCCCTGCCACAGAAATACGCCCCTCAGATTAAAAGGGTTTATTGAGAGCTGGAAGAATGCTTTTGCCTTAATGATATATGTACTGGAGAAATTTTGTGGTTTGCAATAAGGATGGTCATATTCCTCAGGCTCGGGTCCTTCTGGGGGTGACTATGGAGGGAACTGAGCAATGGGAAAAAGTAGAAACCTTAATCACTCTGCACATAAGGGGATATTCAAATGTAAATGGTGAAGTTACTTTACATTGTAGCCTTGTAGGCAAGTAGTTGGATATAAAAAACAGTGGAAATATCTGTACTAACATTAGTGTAACAGTAATGTACAAGATAGTGCTTTAGTTCCTTGATAGACATTGAAATTACATTTTTCTTTGGAGTTTCTGTATATAATCCATCTAGTTTGAACTTGGAGAATTGGTAGGCATTTTACTGTGGATTTTTTTGCCAACAGCATGCATAATTGCTGGCTTAAAAGCTGCAGAATAGTTATCTACAATAACATTCTCTCTTGTTTGCTCCTCATAGAAACCAGCTTTTCTCATTTTCGATTTCTAGGGTCACAGTGACAGCAATGTGCAACATGGACTTCAGCCACTTCCCCCTGGACTCTCAGACATGTTCTCTGGAGCTGGAAAGCTGTACGTTGTATCCATGTTTCTAGCTAGATGTGCTCCGTGGCTGGCTGCACAAACATTTCACTGGACACCTTTCAGAATGCTGTCTCTTTTAGAGCCTGAAAAAACAGATCAGAGTTACTAGGAGTCCTATTGACTCAGCAGTATTGTGTATCTAGCCCTTGTGCTGCAAGCCAGGAATTTGCAAGGAAGACATCCTATGACATAATTCTTATCCTGCAGACAGTGTGAGC
Source organism: Drymodes brunneopygia (assembly GCA_013400955.1). NCBI lineage: Eukaryota > Metazoa > Chordata > Aves > Passeriformes > Petroicidae > Drymodes > Drymodes brunneopygia. The sequence goes on from VZTZ01050734.1 coordinate 876,031, forward strand.
TGGGGTCAGCTTCTTTGGTGGAGAAAATAATGTGAACAGTGAGATTTTTTTGTAGACTTTCTCCAGTGTACGGCAAGACTAACATCTAATTGTTCTGAGGTCCTCCCAGCTACTTAATTGAATGTTCCTCTGCAAAAAACAGACTCAGAATCAGATGATAATTTTCACTGACCTTGAGGTCAGCTTCTCCAATACCCTGCTGAGAACAGGGAGTTCTTAATTATGGGTTGCTTGGGGCTGTGTCCAGTTGGGTTTCGAGCAAGGTAACTTTTCTCTGCAACCAGTTCAAATATTTAACAGCCCTGATCCTGAAAATGTTTCCTTTTACCTGCTCGGGTACAATCCTTTGCTGAGGCTTACATCCCTTGCCTCTTGACCTTTTGTTCTCCATTTTGTCAAAGCACCTGGGAGAAGGCTGCTGCCACCTTCTCTGTGATGGTCAGCAGGGCAGCAGCTGCACCCCACCACAGACTGCTCTTCTCCCAGCTGAACAAGCCCTGCTCCCCCAGCCTCTTTTGTCTTAAGCCATGTGCTCCAGACCCTGACTACTTTGATAACCCTCTTCTCATTCCCTGTTCCTGTTACTTAGTGCACAAATTCTGTAATTTTTTTCATTTGCACTTTTAACATATTTCTGGGCTTTTGCTTCTCACCTGTCCTTTTTTTTTTTTTTTATCACTCTAAGATACTTTGAAGTGTCCATGCTTCTTCCTTCCTCTAAATTAAGGTGTTTTACCCATGATTATTTTCTGAGCTATTATCTGGTTTTGGTCTATGATGTTCAGAAGCTGTCATTTCAATGTGGAGTAAAAAGAGAATTTTGTTTCTTGAATCTTGAATCTGGGTTTTAGTTGTTGTCACTGTATATTATATGACAAGATCTTTTGAACCCCCTTGCTGTTGGCAAACGTACTTGGGGCATTAGTTCATGCCAAAGACTGGCTGTATTAACTTTTGTTGAACCTTTAAGCTAAAGTCACATCACATTGTATTTCTTCTTTCCCTAAGATGCTTACACTGATGAAGATCTGATGCTATATTGGAAAAATGGGAATGAATCTCTGAAAACTGATGAAAAAATTTCTTTGTCTCAGTTTTTGATACAAAAATTCCACACCACATCGAGACTGGCTTTCTACAGTAGCACGGGTATTGACCTTTTCTGATTTCATAGTATTGCTAAACCTAATGCTATATTAACTGCTTGTGAGAGGGCTCTTGGGATTATGTCACTGAAAGGTAGTCTCCACAGTCAGTTTGAAAGCTCAGTTTCTTGTTTTACTAGTCTTAGACCAAAGAAAGATCTTGTCTCTCTGTACCTGCTGTCCAGGCTGTTCTCACTGATTCTGGCTTTCCTCCTCTCTCAAAGGTTGGTACAATCGCCTCTATATAAATTTCACTTTACGCCGACACATCTTCTTCTTCCTGCTCCAAACCTACTTCCCTGCCACTCTCATGGTCATGCTGTCCTGGGTGTCCTTCTGGATCGACCGACGGGCAGTCCCTGCCAGAGTCTCTTTGGGTGAGAACAACTGCAGCAAGCCATGGCTGTGTGAAAAGCTTTGGACATGAAAGTTTTGGCAGGAAAGGGAGTTGTTCATTTTGATGGTTAAAGATATTGTGCAAGCAAATGGTGGTTTTGTCTGATGATTTATATCATTTATAACTTGCACTTTGTCTTAAGTCCTTCATCACTTAACAGTCTTCCTCACTTACACGTAGCTCAGGACAGAAAGTGCTGTGGTCTTAAAAATGAAGCTGTAACACAGGTTAGTACAGCTAGGAAACAGGAGTCCTTGTCTTAGCAGACCTGATCTTAGGATTAGGTGTGTAAAAATGTGTTTTGACTGCATTGTGTTTAAACCCTGGAGGTTAAGGAGGGAGTTAAATGCTGTTGGTTAAATGCAAAATGTTGACTGCTCCATTGCTCCTCAAATCTTAACCCATCATGAGCACAAAAATGTAGGCAGGGGAACAGTTCTGCATTGGAAGAAGAGATACTTAACACACATTTATTTCATATTGAACATCTTTTAGAGCATCATGTAGACCATGATTTCTGTTTTTCTAGAGACAAATCGTTATGAACTGTATCTGTCAATAACATTTCTTTCTCTTGGTTCTTTCCAGGGATAACCACCGTGCTGACCATGTCCACGATCATCACAGGGGTGAATGCCTCCATGCCTCGTGTTTCCTACATCAAAGCAGTGGACATTTACCTGTGGGTCAGTTTTGTGTTTGTCTTCCTCTCGGTGCTGGAATACGCGGCTGTGAATTACCTGACAACGGTGCAGGAGCGGAAGGAGAGGAAACTGCGGGAGAGGGTGAGAAACACTTCTGTTCATCCATTTATGCTTTTTTTCCCCCCCTTATAACTGGTCTGGTCTTTATATTGACTGTCTGTTAATGGGAAAACACTGACAACCATGTGTGTAATTGGGTCTGTTTAGACCACTCCACCTCAGGCTGAATTGCTAACACAGAAAAACAGGATTTGGTCTTACGGATCTTCATAGAAACATCAGAGGAGAGAGTGTGATCTGAACTGGGAAAGAGTGCAACCTGGAACTGTAAGGGAATGGCAAGAGGGGAAAGTATAAAGTGTGATACTTCACTGCAGCTGCCATGATTCCTGTTTAGCAAGCTGAAGGTGTTATTTGGAGCAAATTAATTTCCTCCTTCTATAGGCAACTTTACTCTAGAAACGGGATATAATGGATGTAATAGTGAAGGTATTCCCCATTACCAAGCACAAACAACAGTCAGCCAAGTTTATACTTATACTTTCTAATGTCCTATGAAAGGTCTTATCCTGCATCCCTAGAGTGTTTCGAGACCTGACCAGGTACAGCCCTGAGCAGCTTGGCCCTGCTATAAGCAGGACATAAGAATACAGATCCCCTGAAGTCCTTTCCAGCCTGAAGAACTTTATAGACCTGTAAGCCCTTCTTCATGATTAAACAAAACTCCATCACCTTTTGTACACTAAGGCTTGGGACCAATTTTTTTTAGTCCCTATATACCCAGGATATCACCATGGTTTACAGTTTCTTTCTTCCCAGTAGGAACTCACCTCATGGGTGTACTGGTAATATTGGTAACCTACTGCCTTTGACTCCTGGAGAAATTTGTATAAACTTGTTGGAAATACCAATGCAGACATCATCTTTCATACAATTTAAGCATGATATTTCCCTCTCTGAACTACTCTCTTGGTTTAACATGTCCTTCTCTTTCCCTTCCTCTTCTCCCTATGACTTTCTTGAAGAACAGCACAAGCCTCAGAACAGCCCAGCACCTTTCTCAATTGACATACCATTAAAAATGTAATTAGATATATTTAAAAAAAACAATTGGATAAATTTACCAGACTTCTGTGATGACATTTTACCTCTCTTCAAGGCCTTCTCAACAGCATCATGATTCTGGAAAGCTGCTTGAACATGTCCTGAGTATCTCAATTTATCTACGCCCCTCCTGTTCCCCACCTGGGGCCCAGCAGTTCTCTGCAACACAAGGCAGAGATGCTCTGTGCAAGCACAGTGACTCTGGTGTGTCTGACTTGCTGCATGTGAGCAGTGGCATTTTAGCCAGCCCTGCTCAGACATCCCGTGTCTAAAGAATACGGTGTCTTGACAGGTCATGGGAAATAATAAGAAACATCCTTGCCAGGTTTGATTTGCCTAGAATAAACTTGTATTCTTTTTAAAGATGAAAACTCTTCTCCTTTATTTTTGACTGTACTGGAGGGATTAAATTAACTTAAGAGGGTTTGTTAACTTTCTGCTAAGTTTTCTGGAACATTTTCCTACATCCAGTGATGGTGTAGCTTGTTATTTGTATCATAAATCTGCCCTTTATTGAGTCTTGTACATTGAATTCTATGTTCAATGAATGCCTTTTTACTACACAATGGAAAATATTCTACCCAGTCTTCAATATTATTCTTCAGTAGGGGAAATGGGAACAGAGATAATAAACAGCACTTTTGAGGGAAGAAGCTCTTGAAGAAGCAGAGGAGACATTTCTCATAGCAAATGTAGATCTTGTCAGCTAGTACTGCTCCACTATGAAAGACCCCAAAAGTCCTAGTACAAACATGTAAGGCTGCCCAGAGAAGAGCTCTATATTATGTCGACATTAAAAAATTAAATGTGCCAGGGGCACAGACATGCAGTATCTAAAACTAAACCTTCTACCTCAGCATCACAGAAGCTGCTCTGAAATGCCTGTGGCGAAAGGTCTGTGGCCCCACGCTTAATCCCAGCCCATACCTGGGAACTCTTCAGTGCTTGCTGGGCTGGACAAAATTCAGGCCAGAGACCTTTCTGACACTCTAATAGTACTGTCAGCTGCATTCCTGTGTCCCAGGAAGCTCTTTGGCAGTCTTTGAATTATTATTGTATGCATAGGCTAAAAGTCCTACAGGGTGAAATTCTGTAGTGCACCTCTGCATGTATGTGCCTGTGTGGGGATGAGTGTAATTTTAGGTTCTGTGGAGGTTGGTTTCCAGCACGTCAGGCTCTCTTGTCCATAGGGGTGGCTGTCGTCACGCATGCATGGAAACCACGGGTTCTGTAACTTGACCTGGGGGCTGACAGTAAATCTGCAGAATTGCTTTCTCTGCTGAGTCCTCCAGCAATTAGTTTGTTATTTGCTGTCCCTCACACCCAGCCACCATCTCCTGGACCTGTCAGTTCATGATGAAGAGCCTGATGTGTAATTTTCCCCAGTAGTTTTTTTGCTGTTTGGTATTATTCTGGTTTTGGCTGGCATAGAGATAGTTTCTTTTCAGTAGCTGGCACGGTGCTGTGTTTTGAATTCAGTGTGAGAATAAGGCTGTAACACACTGATGTTGTTGCTAAATTGTGTTTATCCTGAGTCAAGGTCGTTTTTGTGCCTCATGCTCTGCCAGTGAGGAGGTAAACACAAAAAGCTGGGAGGGAACATGACCAGGACAGGTGAACCAAACTAGCCAAAGGGATATTCCACACCATAGAACACAATCAATTATTAAACTGCTCTTATCTCAGTCTACAAGTTTTACTTTTGATTCTTCTCCACAACGCTCCGGAGTTCAGGGAGGAGAGTGGGTTGAGTGAGTGACTGCATGATGCTTATTTGCCAGCTGAGGTTAAATCACAGCAGTCCTTTTTGGGGAGTTTCACTCTGGTTTTGTTCTCTTTTGGTTTGATATTGTTAGTTTTGGGGTGTGGGTTTTTCAAAGTGTGGCTGCTTAGAATAAAATATGTCTTAAAACCCAATTGATGTTCAGTTGTACTCACAGAGTGCTCAAAAAAAGTAAAGTAAGCAGGCTACTAACTTGTCATGTTTATCTGAACATAACCTGCTGATACCAAATCTTTTGGTTATGCCAAGAACACAGAAAACAATCTTTAATTGATTTTAAGGTTTTCAATGAGCAACGTGATCTGTTGTTTAAAGAATTTGAAGGAAAAGCCTTGACTGCAGGGTTTTCCAATGGCATCCTGAATATTACATATTGATGTTATATACATTTTTACATATATATCTATATATTCAGATATATACATGCATTTTAGCTGAACATATCCTTTAAAACAAGTTCTTGGAAAACCTAAACATCAAAGTTGGTGGAGTGTTATTGGGTAAGGAAATTGGTCTGTGGGAAATCAGAGACAGGAACTCCTAGCAGAAAGGATGTTTTGGAGTCCATTTTCATTGCATGCAAATACATAATCCATATTGCTGGGGCAGGAAAACTGAAGGTTTTGAATGGTCGTAGACTGTATTTCCTATTCAAAATTCCATCTGTATTCATTGGATTTTTTTAGACTTGTGAGATGCATGCTGGTGCTGCTGAAGTCAATGCAAGTTTTGCTATTAGCTCCAACAGAGCTGGGATTTTTTAGCTGGTCCTTTGCTTGTTTTAAAATCAGATTTATGAAGAAAACGTGTATCTGTAAAACCAGAACTTGGCCCTTTTCTTCTCACAGCATGTACAGGATAAGCCATTTCCACTGATTAAACTGCATCTTGTCCATGAATATTTATAAACACAAAGAATGAAAAATAAGGAATCTCAAGACAGTAAGGCTGAACAACAGCTAGCTAAGAAAACCTTTTGCTTAGACTATATATCTGCTAAAGCATTTTTCTGATCTTCTCTGAAGTTGCTTGTTCAAGCAGTGGAGAAAAACCCTGTTTCTTCCTGTTGAAAACAAGCAAAAAAAAAAAAAGACCTTTTTGTTGAGAGAGAAACTCAAAATATTTCAATCAAAATTTTGAACTCAACTCTTTACAAGCTGTCTGTTAATAGAAAGGTGTAATTTCTGTTGCTTACATGTTTTTCCAACATTCAGGTATATTTCTTGTTTATGTCCCTAGTTTTCGTGTTCATGTGGAATACCTCACTCGAAAACTATGATGCTGGATGGAAACTACAGTGAATCTGATGCAAACAGCCTGGCAGGATATACAAGAAACCAGATGGTACCAGAAGAAGAAAAACAAGAAAAGATGGTTGTGCATTTAGCTATGAGCAATGAATCTAATTCGTCAAGGAAGAGAGGCCTGAAGGGCCATGTGGGCTTGCGCATCATCCAGAACACTCATGCAATTGATAAATATTCAAGACTAATATTCCCAGGCACCTATATATTTTTTAATTTGATATATTGGTCTGTCTTTAGCTAGGCATGCTGGCACAGCAGTGACTGAATCAGAAGATGTCTACAAAACACTCTTTTGTTGTTATTTTTTTTTGTCTAATCTGGACATAAAGCCAGAAACCTGATTGTTTTATTGCTTCTTTGAAGGGTAAGGGGGAGGACACATCCTCCAGGAGGCAATTCCATGTGCAGGCTTCATGGAGGAACTTGCTGTGCTGGCTGGTTTCCAGCCCACCCCCCTGCTCCCGTTTGCTTTATGACACATGCCATTTCTCATACTTGAAAATACGTATCCACCATACACCCTAAATGTGCTGGATGCTCGTTTGGGGCTGGCCACGCTGGTGGTGCCTGCAGTGCAATGCACAACCACAGTGCTCATGAGGGCTGTAAGGAATTAAATAAATGCAGCTTGCATGGGGAGGTCTGGACAGTGTATCTCCTGTAAGGAAACTGAATGAGCACTTTCCTTTTCAAAATCTCTGCTTTTGAACAAATTATTTTGTTTTTTCTTTGGCGTAAAAACGTAACTTTTTTCTATTGTTTTGTGAAGAACACCTCCTTTAAGGGTACAGATTCTGCTTTCTCTCTGGATAGGACCTTCATCAATACCATTAGGACAGCTGTCCAGCCAGGATCAGCTGGGCTGGTTACAGAGCACAGGTGGTATGTTTGAGTTGGCAGGGTTTTTGCCAGATTACAAAGTGCAGTCCACAGACAAACTGTATATCCCAACGTACCTCTCCCAATCAGCACAATGCCCTTCTGTTCAGGCATTTGGGATCAAAAGGGATACATGTCTGCCAGAACCTCTCCGCAGAAACAGAGGCATGTCAGAGATTAAGTGGCCAAGTGTAATACTGTGGGTCCAAGGTCGATGTAAGTCCTTTGAAGCTGCTGCACAGCATTGTAACAGGCTTATGTGCTTGGCAGTTCTTTTTCTACCCTGTGGTATCTCCCTTTCCTTTGCTAACAACAGTGACAGCAAAACCCAAATGTAGAAACATGATAGCAACAAGACAGTGTTGCTCAGGTTTGTGTGCTGCTTAGTTTAAGAAAGCACCATGACTTTTTGGCTGTCGTAGAGATTATGTACATCAAAACACTTGTTTACCAAGCTGAAGCTGAGCAGTGGGGGCAGAGCTTGAAGTGTGAAGAGCCAGGACTGAGGTTAGAATAAAGAAAAAGCTAACAAAAATACTGATGTAACCATAACTATTTATCAGCACATGAAATTTTCTGCTTACCACAGCAGGAATTCTTACATCCTAAATCTCAGGGGATGTAGAAGGTGGCAGAGAAATGTCCGCTCTTGGCTGTTAACAATACCCAGGTTTTTCCTTGTGCCTCAAATATTACTGCCCGAGGCAAGCTGATGATGGCACCAATTTAGTGGAAACAAAATTGATGAGAGAAGTTAAAATGAACAACTATGTTCCCCTTTAATCAGCCATGTTAATAATTGACATGAATGGAATTCTGTCTCATCATAAAAGTAAGAAACCACAGCCCTGAAATTGCTGGCAAGAAGAGGAAGGACAGTGTCTGAGGGGCAGGATTGCCTAGCCTGCCACTTGTCTCCTGAGCCACCAGGTCAGTGCATGTACCCCTCATTGCTCATGGAGCTGACACCTGGATACTTCTCACATTGGCAGGTGGAGATCACTATGAGAAAGACACAAAAAATATTAAAGAAATAGACCACTCATTTTTTGAGCCTAGGCATAACAGTGCATTCATCAGCATGAGCAGTTTTGAGTGCAAAACAGGAGCCAGTGTCCCAGCTGGCAGCAGGACACTGCAGCAAAGGGACCATTGCAGGGGAAAGGCAGCAGAACTGCACCATGAAGTCACCAGACAGTTCAAGGAGTGAGAAACTTGGTTCCTGTGCCCCCCTGTCTTGCCAGACTTTTGGCATTACCCATGGCACATGCCATTTAACCCCTCAGTGCCTCAGCTTCTCCATCTGGAAAGTGAGGAGCACTAGGATTTACCTACCTCATAAGGTACAGAGGGGCTTAACAGACTTAGATAGCACGTGTGTGGGGCATGCCTGTGATTTCTGAGCAGCTCACCCAGTGGGAATACAATTTTGTATTAGTTACCAGTGGGTTCTTCAAATGCATCCTCTGAACCAGTCCAGCTGGAGGAAAGCAGGTATCTCTCCTGCCTTATGATGCTATTGCTACTCCACTGCATTACAGTGATATTAAACCAGGGGTAAATGTAGACAAACAGCCAAAAAGTGAGTGCTGTCAGTGAATAATATCTCCTGGCATGCAAAACCCAGGAAGTCCTAATGCTTTACTTTGCCATTTCTTTTTATTATGGCTCCTGTTCCCTTAGAAGTTATGTGATGGCATAGATGTGCTTTAGGTCCTATCATCCTTATACTGGCATTCTCAGTAGTTTTAATGTCTAACAGGCATCTTTTGGAGAGGATACCTTACTATTATTTTATTTACATATGTACATAACTGAGAGAGATTGATGTCTGCTTTTGTCAGCCTATAAAACAATCAAGGGGGTATCCACTAAAGCAAAAAAAAAAAAAAAATCCCTCCTCTATCTTAGGCACTACTCATTATTAATTAAAACAGAAAATTAAAAGTATAGATGCAAATAAAGCCAAGACTTCTCCTTCAGTCAGCATTATGAAATATATTTTTCTCTTTATTCAGAGGGGAGTGGGTAGGCATGAAGCTAGAACAAATATTTGAAATGTTGTATTGGCAATGTATTTCACCTTTGATTTCCCCTGGACAACAAGAGACTTCATGAGCATTGTCTAACTTCCAGTTGCCACATCCAACCAATATTTTGAGAGAGAGCGCCTGAAGCTGGGCTCTGAATGCTGTTTGATGGATACAACCCAATTCTGTGAGGCACTGAGCAGATGGACAATGAACCTACCAAAGGACAGGATTTTCAGAAGTGCACAGGAGGTTTGGGCAAATTGAGGTCACTGATGAAAATGCCTTCTCTGGACAACCTGGTCCAATTGCAAAGAGAGAAAACGTCAGTTCTGCTCATTCTAGATCTGGCTCCATTGCAATTTTACTTCTAACCAGATCATGTCTTTGAGAAAAAGTAACTATATAAATATGTGTACAAATGTATAATGTGTATGCAAACATAATGTATAACAAAGGAAGACACTGGGATGTGTACCTATGTTAAATAGTGTCCATATGTGAAATTGTAATATATTATATGTAAATTACCATTTATTATGCCCAGAAAACTTACTATATTGAATGGAAAAAAGGCTTTTATTGTCAGTAAACAGCCAAAAAATGAGGTATTGGCAAAAGTATGGGTTCTCTTACATTTTTTTCTGAAAAAGGAGGTGTTGAGAAGGATGCAAGCAATGCTGATGCTAAACTTGTGCAATGGGTACAATCCACTGTGCTGATTGCTGTAATCAAACCTGGTAATAAAATAACAGATGGAAAGGGTGGAAAAGAGTTGATTTCATGGTGTGAACTTTAAAATGTGATTTTAATTATGTTTGGAAATCTGTTACCTATAAGCTGATACCCAGGGGCAAAGGATTTGAATAAACACCTCATTTGTAATTGATTTCAAGTAAAAAAAAATTTCAAAAGGTGGAAGAAATGTAGTGGAAGTGTGTGAGTACTTTGAAGTATGCAAAGCTCTTTGGGAAAAGGGAGCTGTTAATTACAATTATAAGCTATGGAGACCTTTTGTGAAAACTGCAACCTACAACTGAAGAAAGTTTAATAATTTCTTTACAGTTAATGGCACATTTTCAAAAGATCAATTGGCAGGTATATATCTCAATCTCCGTCTGAATACAAATGAGAACCTGTCATTTAATTCTTGCTTTGTGCCTTTGAAAACATTGTCTCCACACTTCCCAATGAAAGATAAAGCTGCTCTGAGGTCCCAGCTGCCAGATCTCAGCTATTAATCCTAGTGCACATTTATGGAACTAAAATAAATGTGCATGGGTGAGGCTGATGCCTGAACCACTGAATAATGGTTATTGTCTGTCAAATTTCCACAGTGGAGAGATTACAGCAAGGTACAGCCTAACTAAGTGAGATACTGCCCTGCTGAAATGTAAAGAGCAGGAAAATTTATTTAAAAAACAGCAAGAATTTAGCACTATTAAAATTAAAATGTAATCCAGCCTCACATTAAGCTGATTAATTACTTTGCACAAATGACATTTGAAATGATGTATCAGGGTCATTACTTTCCTGGTCAGAGGAATTATCGTTTCAGATGAAGAGGGAAGGGAAATTGCGCACAAGCACAGAAAAGGTGCTGCTCTTGGCATCCACCTCTTGTGGAAAGACAGGAGCGACCACCAGGCTGGGCAGGGCCTGCTGTGGAGGCAAGGGTGAGGGGAACCAACTTCCCCAAGGCACTCCGTGCCTGAGGATCACACAGCACCACGTGGCACTCCTTGATTTGGGCACAAGAAGGTTATCCTTGCCAGCAGGGGTGGGATCCCCACTAGCCGCAGGGTAGTCATGAGAGGTCGTGCAGTGCAGGTGGTGTAGTCTTTTTAATCAGGGTTTGGGCTCAGTTCTGGCCGTGTGTATCATTAGCTGGTCCTTGGTCAGGGTTTCACAGGGGAGCCAGGTGCCTGTGGCAGCCACAGGCAGAGTGCCCTCCATACCAATACAGAGAGGCGTCCCAGATGTGTCCCCACCTCTTGGCTCATCCTGCACCCTGATGATGGCATGGGCATGGCATGGAATGTGTGCCCCAGCCCTGCCTTTGCAAGGCAGCCAAGAATCAGGACAGTACTGCATTGCCCCCTCCCCAGAGCAAGCAGCAAAGCCATTAAATTTGACACCTGATTTTCAATGTCTCCTCTCTTTGAGAAAATGCTGAAGACTCCTTTTGGCCAGTTGTCCAAACTGGACTTCTTCTACAAGTCTTTTAGGGGTCTCTGAGTGTGAAAATATGCACTTGCAACCATAGAAATTAGCTTAGGAGAAATGCCTGGCAACTCAACCCGTGCAAAATGCATATAAATGATGTGGAAAAAAAGAAGGAAAGATTTTACTGCTCTACTTGTCACGCAGATTTATAGAAGAAAATTGTGTGTTTATCTTAGAGGGAATTCAAAGAGGGAAATGAAAGGACAAGCTAATTGTAACGACAGTTTGAATTACTTGAACAAATATATTTTGGGAAGCGGGACAGAACATTAGAGCTGTAAAATTCTCTAGCCTCCTGGCTCTTTCCATTTTATCTGTATTTTTATTAGGGTCCAAATTCATTTCAGCCATGAAATTTTAAACCTTTCTTATTAAGGTGCATAATGACCACATTTTTGTAGGTACAGGTGGGAGGAGACCTTCAGTGCTCTGCACAGATTGTAATTGCAGCAGCCTCCAAGTAAAAATACTGCTCATTTTGCATCAAGAGTTTCAGCAGAGCTGCCATGCCACAAAACAGGAAAGGCAGAGTTATTCACTTGTTGGACAGGGACACAAGATGTTCTCCAAGGAGCTGCATAGGAGAAAGATCCTATCATTTGCACCAGATAGAGGCCTTGACATCCAACACACATTGCTGGGTGCTCAGGTGTGGTGCTGGGGGAGACTTTGTAATACTCTCTGAAGAGGAAAGGAAAGGAAACTCCTGCTTGGCCGGATCTGGAGACACCAACAACCTAGGTGGTCATCATCCTAACCATAGTCCCTATCCATGATGGCACCATGGATGCAAACTGCCACCCTGGGGAAGGTGACAAAGGATGTTTCCTCAGGGCTTAGTCCACGCTCTGTGCCTCTGTGAGATACTTTCTTTATGGGGTCAGTGTCCCCCTGCCCCAAAGGTCTCTGAGGTGCTCCCAGGGTGGCATACTGAAAGACGTGTTTCTCTTATTCTGAGACTGATGTGGGAGCTCTCCCTGTGTGTTCCATCCATGAGGGAAGTTGGTGCATGGTCTGAAAAGGTGGTGTCTGTTTGCAGGATCTTCCTTTCAGATTCCTGCCACAGCAGACCTTCCTTTCATCCCAGTGGTGACCTAGGAGAGGAAGAGGAACTCTTGCTTCAAAGGGCTCCTTTGTTTGTAGAGGGGTGTATGACACAGAAAGGAAATGAAAAGATTGAAATGGGAGGCCCCGCTGATTACTTGGAGTCAAATTATCTCTCCCAGGCTCTTGGGCACTGATGACAGAGGAGATGCAATTCAGTTTTGAACTGAGCTGCTAAATGGAAATGGCACTTGCTGAGCTGCCAAAAGCCTCCACTGCCACTCACAGAGTGAGGCTGGAGCTCTGTATGTGTGGTTCTGTACCTCATTAACCTGTACAGGAATGCATGGAGCTGTCTGGTGGTGCTGGTAGCCAGCAGTGATGCTGCCCAGGAACACTGCTGCCCATCAGCTTCCCCTTTCCCACACTCAGCCTCCCACAGAAGGGCTCTCCCCTTCTCTTACCCACCCCCTGCAGATGCAGCTATGCAGTGCTAAGCAGGACATGGCTTCCTTTAAAAAGAGGAAAAAGCAGAGAAAGAGGCAAGAAAAGGAAAAGAGTCCTCCCCCCCAAATGAAAGTATTTTTGTGACTGAGCCAAAGGCAGTATTTTGCCAAGCTATTAGCTGCTCCTTGGTTTTCCAGCTTTCCTTTAATCACAGCTGTGATGTTTGTGCTTTCTCCTCCTCAGTTCTCTGGCAGCTGACGTAAATATTACAGAATGTCATTATTCTTCCCACGTCTTTGCTGGTGACAAAAGCCATGAAAATAAGTGACTAACAGTTCCAGTGCAAAACACCTTTGTGCTGGTGCTCTGCCAAGGGAAGGGACCATTGAGGCTGCTTCACAACTACAAACTCTGTAAGCTTTCCTTACTATGTGAATCCAATTAGTTGAAGTGATTTAATTGGGAAGAGGTAAAACAGCCTGGTAAAAATAATAAAAATTTAAACTTGTTTGGTTTCACAGAGGAAGAAGCAGCCTCAGAAAGAAGTCCTTAAGCTTACCGTCACTTCAGGTCTCAGTCAAGGCTGTGTGGATGCACAACACACAATGGTGAGAAGTGTCATGGCCCAGCTGGATGGTGGGTACAGGTCCAAGAGGCCACCCACAGGAGGACCACCAATGCACCCAGGACTGGAGCAGCCACACAGGTGGAACCTTAGACCCAGAGTTTCATTCCTCAGTCTCTCCATCTCATGCTGCTAAGCTGCCACCTAAGCTATAAAATGCTCACAGGTGCTTCCAGGCACATCCATTTCCAGTATGGAGGCTGTCCCAAAGCTTCATGGACACTCCAGGGCATGTCTCTGGGCCCTGGCTCAGCCTGTATGGAGCAGGATGCCTTGATGTTCATTTCTCATGAGTCTCCAGGCTCAGCTGCCTGTCCAGGCTCAGCACTGGGGTGTTAAACTGCCCCGGTGTCATTTCCCAGCTGCCTCCCTGAGCCCGGAGGTCCCTCAACACCTCAAGCACCTCACCCATCTCCCATCCCAGCCTCCCCGCCTTCTGCTGCCAGTAAAGCAGCTCGTGGAGTCAAAGGCTTCACATGTACTTGCTGTCAAACAGACACTCCTCCAGCTGTCTCCTGGTGTCTAGCCTGATCCTTGTTTCTGCTCCTCATAAGGCTGTGACAGGAGATCAGGAATCACACAGAAACAAGCTGCAGACTGCTCTTAAAAGCCTGCAATGCCACAGCCTCCTCAGGGAGCTTCTACCAGTGATTAACCAGCCTTAAAATTAGGAAGTGTCCACTGGTAGCCCAGCTGAATCTCCCTTGCTGAGTCTGTGGGTATGAAGTAAAGTTTATGTACTTAAATTTGTGCTGATATAGCTCGGGTTTGTTCTGCTTTTCACTTCCCTGGACTAAGAGACTTCCACTTTGTCTGAGATCCTCCTCAGAGTTCCTCAGTGTGTTTACAGAAAAATCTCACAACAGCCTTACTTCAATCACAGAATGGTTTGGGTAAGGGACCTTAAAGATCATCCCATTCCAATTCCCCTGCCATAGGCAGGAACACCTTCCTCTAGGCCAGGTCACTCAAAGCCCCATCCAACCTGGCCTTGAACATCTACAGGGCTGGGGCATCCACAGCGTCTCTGGGCAACCTGTTCCAGTGCCTCACCACCACCTCACGAATTTCTTCCTACTGTCTAATCTAAACCATTATCTCTTTGTTTAAAACTGTCCTATCATTATCAAGCCATACAAGCACTGCTTGCATCCACCATTTTCTTCTGCAGAAGAAGTGGCATGATTTGAGATTGGAATTTGATTTTTTTTCTCAGTTGGTTTTTTTGGTTTGGTTTTGTTTGTTTGTTTGTTTTTTGTGTGTGTGTGTATGTTTTTCATGTATTTCATTAAATGTTTCATTATACTGCAGAGAGGTGGTAACTCTTTCAAGAACAACAGCCCTGGCTTTTCCATAACACCTGTTAAGATTACCTGATAGCCCAGAAGCGACTCATTTTGCACATTTAAAATTAAAACTCCCACCAGGTAGAATAAACCAATGACTCAACCATCAAGGAACTCATGCATTCCATAAACGCATAGAAGGGCTCTTCCATTGCTGTTTCAAACTTTGGCTCCTGCCATGGAGGCAAATAACACCCCCAGTATAATCCAAAGCAGGACTTTTCACAGACAGGTCTGTTTTATCAGCTCGACTGCTGGTGAGCTGAGGTGACACCCTGCAGGCAGGCAGCGGGGAGCAGGAGGAGGGCTGAGACCCTGCCCTGCCCTGCTGTCCTGGGTCCCCTGCCCCAGCACACACCTGGGCAGACAGGCGGGCAGCTGGGCCACGTGAACACCTGGGATATGGATAAGTGCATTTTCATTTTGCATCTAATGTAATAAGTCAGTTAAATGCCCCTAGTCCAGGGAGGGCAGCATGTTAATAAACGGTCGTTACCAGCAGCTGACAGTTGGTTAGCACAGATTAATTCCTAATGAAGAAAAAAACTCTTTATGTAATGTAATGCTTCTGGCTGGGGATCAAGGGTTGCAATTATCCACCCACAGCAGACCTTTAAATCCAGCTTTGTTCCACTGTGGGAAAAATAGACAAAAAACCCTCAAACCCTGCTATTTTTTAAAGGTTATGATTCAGCCAGCATCACTCAGATTCTAATTCCAGGAGCGCTGAGCTTGTTTCCTAAAGAGTACAATATGTTACACCATGGCCTGGTGTTGCAGATGTGGCAGAGGAGGTGGTGTGAGGCAGAGAAGGGCACTGTGTGGATCCTGTGTCCCAGGGATGCAGAAGATGGCCTTGTGGGGGGACACCAGGGCTCTCACAGCTGGAGGGATGATGCCGACTCCCTGACCTCAGCCTCGGGTGTTTGGGTCTGTCCGGTGGGTGTTTGTGTCAAAGGAGTCACCCTGGGAAGGTGCAAGGAGCAGGGGTGCAGCTGGACCAGGCTGTGGGGTGGGCTGTGAAAAGCAGGAGGTCAAAGGCAGCTTAAGCAGCAGGGGTTTTGGCAGGGGGACTGTGCAGCTGCCCAGATCCAGGCAGCCAATGCTGTGGTGGATGCACACGGAGACTTTCACCCTCACAGCCATCAGGAGGCTCCCAGGACCTTTATTTCCACTCGCACGGAAGCAAGGCATTCCACTGACTCACTGATTTTCCTCTCCCTCCCTTAAGATATTCCCTGAGATGATGCCTTAGGTACTGGTTCCTGGGCTCCTCTGCAGGTGTCATCTTCTCTCCAGTCTCTACCAGCATCACCCTTGCAGGGGGAACTTGCAGAGATGCTTGCACCCAACCCAGCAGAGGGTCTGAGATATTCTCCCAAAGTCATGGGACCAAAAGCTAAACTCACTGAAAAGCTAAATGCCCTGGAATACCAATAAATAGAGTCAATAATTACCAGTTAAAAAGAGAAATCACTATAGTTACCCTGTGACCTAAGGATATGGATACAACAAAACTGCTTCACATTCAAGAAGGTGATTTGTACTTGTGAGGTCTGCTTTTTTACTACATCTAGTTTTATTCATTATCTGATAAGAATCTTCCTGCTAATTTACCGATGATCTGAGGAATTTTACAATAATATCTTAAAGCAAGAATTATTCCATTTCACTTGAGCATCTTATCTTTTACACCGACTTACACAAAATAAATGTACATAAATCAGGAGAAGCTCCACGGCTTGTGACACGTGAATAGAAGAAGGCAAAGGAGACCTTTATCTCCTGAGCAGCAGGGATGCTCGGCAGGTAAAATGGGATCTCTCACATCCTGGGATTGTCTTTCATCTCTTTCCGTTTCATCTTGTGTTTCTGCAGTGATGCCAAGCTGCAGAAAGCAGATTAAATCTGTAAGAAACGTGAGAACAAAGTAAGTTCTGTGCAGGCAAAGCACTTCAAACAGGGAGAAAGACTGGTGGCAGAGATACCTTCACAGGCAGAGACTTCAAAAGAGGCACAGCAGGTGACTGAATTTGCACCTGAGCAGCGTGGCCAGAGCGAGGTACCCGGGAGCGAGGCTGAACTCTGCAGATTTCTGTTTAAATGGCTCCTTAGAGTTTTTGTCATTTATGTACACTCATGTCAAGGGAACCTGGAAGAGCTGTGTTCTCATGTCTGGGAGCATGATGTTGCCCCTGAAGCTTCCCATCTCCCCAGCTCCTGAGGATGGAGGGCAGGAGCACCACTGAGGGACTGCACTTCCAACGCAACAGTCCAGCCAGAGCACCCCCAAACTCCTCTGCTTCTTAAACTGCACACTGTGGCAGGTGAGAGGGGTGGAGAGAAACGCCATGGGGCTGCTGCCATGGAACACATGTCCAGAAGTCCCTGACAACCAAAGGTCTGTCAGCTGATAGTACCCAGGTGTGCAAAGGAGGCTTCCCAGCAGGCTGCCGTGCAAGCAATGTGGGTTGGTTTCTAATGTGAGCAGAGAAAATGGTCAACAGTCCCTCTCTGAGCCTTTTTTGCATGCTGCTTCTTACCAGTAAAGTCCCTGAGCAGCTTTATGCTTCTCAGCACAAAGCAAAATCCAACTACTTTTTACTCATGGATGACTGCATGTGCTGCAATGGAAATTACAGGGCACATTTACAGCCAAGAGAAAATTTGTGACACCAATACAAAGCGAGCAATGAGATGAAAACATTCAATTATTGACATCAGAGATGTAACAGCCCCTTTAGATCATCTTAATAATCTCTCAAAAATGCTGAATATTTTCTAAGACTTTGTCTGGGCTATGAAAGAAGTTACTGTTAAAGAGATGCCAGTCTGAAGATTGTTAATGGCTTTTTTGGCTCTGGAACACTGGACAATGTCTTTAATGTCAAATGGAGAGATAAGCTCTTATTAGGAGCACAGAACCCATGTGCATGTACAGATTAATAACAACCCTCAGCACTAGAAAAAGACAAAATAAACAGACAAATTTTTTAGAAATCTCAATATAATCTTGAGGTTTGCCATTTTAAAAGAAAAAAGTCTTAAAGAAAAGTTCGCCGACATTTTCTGTCTCAAAACATGCTGCTTTAGATATGTCTGCCCTGTATTTTTCTGGGTTTATTTAGTTTTTTTGCTCAGCCTTTGCTCAGAAGCCGGGGAAATGAAGGAAGTCAATAGAAGGGGAAAAGTTTGAAAAGAAATATTTTATTGTTGAGGGGAAGATGGTTTCTCTCTTTTTTTTCAAGTTGGAGAAGCAGTATTCTCAGAGCTCAACTCTGGGTGGTAGCATAGGACACCCTGCACTGACCACTGATGACAGTCATGGAAAGGGCATGTTACACATTATGCTTTATATATTCAGCACAAACCTCATCCACTGTGTTCCTACATACCACAGACTGAATTTCTGGAGAAGACTTCTGATTTTCCTGGACTATTTCTGGGCTGACATCGTTACTGTGCTGCAAAATCATAAACTTGCTACTACACACACTAATAGCCTGCTTTTTGGGTCCTTGCCCAGAGTATCTCAAACCACTATCTCCCCTTCTATTAGCTCTAGATTTCTCTCTGAAATAATGACATTATTTTCCTTTAAACATAAACCATTCACATGCTATTAGTATCAAACCTCTGACAACAAATTCATGGTTGCCAGAGAGGGAGTGGGAAGGATTTAGCCTAAGAAGTCAGAGCCTGTTTTCTGGTGCCTGAAAGTTCAACGAAGGAAAAATTGTCATTCATATCAAAGCCATAAACAAACCCACTAACGCTAGGCAGCTTTCCATAGCCAGAGAGTGATGCCTTTTGAAAACGGAGTGAGGAAGAAGGGATAGATATATTTCATTTTGTGTTTTTTGCACCTTTGGGTGAGTTTTACCACCCATGGGGACTGCTCAGCTGATTCTCCTGAAGCCTCCAGTTACCCACACGTTAGAGGAGTGTGGACTGTGGCAATCTGGAACTTTTTTCACACTTCCCCGACTCTGGGCAGTGAGCATCTTCAATCCTCTGCCTTCCCCAGAGGCTATCAGGAAAGTGTAATTTCCTTCTAGATACAAATACACATCAGTTTATTGTCTCTTTCATGCTGGGGTAAACTGCCCTGATTCACCAAACTGCATGACAAAGACCTCTTCGCTGACCCACCCCGGCCCCTGGGCCGTGATGCTGAGGATTCACAGTGTGGTCATTCCTGCGAGGCCCCCATCTGCTGGGAGCCGTGCGTCAGGCAGCTCGGAAAAGCAACTGTGGAGCTGCTTGTGGCCAGCAGGTGGAAGCCTGTCCGCACTGATGCTGCCTGCCTGCACTGCTGCCTGCCTGCACCGCTGCCTGCCCGCACTGATGCCTGCCTGCACTGCTGCCTGCTTGTACCACTGCCTGCCTGGGTGGCTGCCTCCACCTCTCAGCACCACAACCTCAATCCCTGCTGCCTGACTGTCGCCCTGTCCCCACTGCTTCCCATGTCCCTGCCAGTTCCACCTTGTGCTCCAAGAGGCAGAGACCCAGCCTTGCTCGGTGCTGCTTCCTAACGCAGCTGCCTATTGCAGTGTTTGAGACTCTGGCAAAGAAAAAATATGGTATTCCAGGTGGAAAAGAATGTGAAAAAAATAGAGTGAATGACAGCAAAATTTCCTCCTTCCTTTTCCTTAACCTCTATGTCTCTGTACTCCAATGGAAAGAAAATTTGCAGGTGATTCTGTTCCCCTGACTGCCATCACAGGACTTGGTCTGTTTGTGCAGTGCTGGGTGTAAGGCCAACTCCCATCCTGTCCCATCCCCGAGGTCAGTCCCCAGGTGGGACACAAGCAAATGGCACTGCTGGCAAAAATGGGGCAATCCTGATGTGGCTGGGGACAGGCAGCTGCTCAGAGCTGTACTGTCCTGCCCCTGCTGCAGCTTGTTCACTTCTGCTCACCCTGGCTTGGATGTTCCATGGAATGAGAGGAAGAGGTTGAACTAGAAAGGGAATGTGCTGGCTATGAGGGGCTAAAGAGGATAAATACATGGAAGAAGAAATATGTGCAGAAATCAATGATATGAGAAACCAAAATGGTCATAGCAAAAACTGTATTAATTATGTTTGTGTTTTTGCCAAGGCTTTCCTCTTCTGTGGTCTACCTAATACTTTTTAAATCTGCCAGTGTGCTTGCAATGAAGTGTACATCCAGTGTTCTCTATTTTATCTGGAAATAAAACCATGTAAGATAAAGACTGCCTCTTCTATCTATTCCACCTCAGTGAGCTGCTGAGACCTTTCTCAAAGATCTTTTGAGCCCTCATCCCCCTGGTGATGTGCCTTATGCTTGCTCACATACTTCAGTGACTCTTTTCAATGGCCTCCACACATGATGGCTTTAGTGGTACATGCATGGATTCATGTAATTGGCATTGACCTGTTTGGGAAGGGAGAAAGAAGAAACAATGGTGAAATGACATGGAAAAGGTTAAAAAATAAAAGGGCTGGCATTTTCTGTAACACAGCTCACCTAACACCTTACAAGCCCAATACTGCACGCCTTCATTTTCAATATCTGGCATTCTGTTTTTCCTGTGCAACTTCTGCTTCACAGCAGGTCAAGGCATCTCTGACCCTGCTGAGTTAGCTTGTTCATCAATGACTTGGATGGAGGTGCAGAGGCCTCCTCAGCAAGTTCACTGATGACACAAAACTGGAGGAGTGGCTGATACCCCAGAGGGCTCTGCAGCCTTTCAGAAGGACCTTGACAGTTTAGAGGGATGGACAGAGAGGAACCTTCTGAAATTCATGAAAGGCAAATGCAGGGTCCTGCACCTGGGGAAGGACAACCCTGAGCACAGGTACAGGCAGGGGGCTGATCTGGCTGATCTGCTTTCTCTGAGCTGTAGACCTGTTCTCAGCGATGCTCAGCAAAAAGCAAGTGGTAATAGTGACAAGCTGCAGCAAGGTACAAGGAGAAAGGTGTTTAGAGAGGCTGTGGAAACTTCATCCTTGGAGGTGTCAAAAATTCAGCTGTACAGGGTCCTGAGAAGCCTGGTCTAATTTGATCTCTCAGGCTGAAGACCAGAAAATACCAGCAAAATTTTTTAGTAGATTGTACAGGAAAATAGGCCTGTTCACCAGAGTATGGTCATCAGAAAAGACACACTATAATCAGGACTTCCACTTAAAGCTCAGTTCATACTGAACTGAACAGTAAATACTAAATTCAAATATTCTTTCAAACCAAAAGGAAAAATTAAACCCATAGCATGGGATAAATACATCATCTCCAGACAGTGGTTATGTTAATAATAAGTCTGGATGCCAGACAATTTCTTGGTATAGCAAGAAACCAGATACCAAGGCTGATGGTCTCACATCCAATGAAGGAAAATTGCTTTATGACTTTGATGTGAAAAGAGTCTATCAAACCCTTCAATTACATCTCAAGAGATCAATGATAATTTGTGCTGCAAAAGGAACATCAAAATTATGCTAACAAAAGATTGTAAATTATATGTAGACCAAAATTTATAAAACCTCTATTCCAAACACAAATCTATTATGCCACTAACACCTGACAAGTAATAGTTGTTACTGACCATGCAGTCTAGGAAATTACAGCATTAAAAGTCACAAACTCCCTCATTCTGCAGAGGGACAAGCAGGATGCTCTGGCACTAAAGAATCTTTACATACCATGCTTGGTCATTTGCCAATGGCAGTGATTTCTATGATAGCAGTCATCTTTTGATTCCTGTACACTTGCAGTCAATGTCTGCAGAACAAGACCTCTCATTAGCATTTTATTTCAGTTAAATATTGCAATCAAACTAATGGTCTACTAATTACAGTCTTGTCTCTTCCTGTATTACACCATATGGTATCTGCAGACAAGAGGCAGAAGCTAATCTGGTGGAGAAACACAAAGCGTTTCACTGTGTTCAGCCCACTATTTGTGTAAAGACACTGACAACAGCAGTAAGACAAACCCAGCAAATCAATATTTTGCTAAACTGAGATCTTGGGAGACAATAAAGAAGTCAATTGTTTCAATTATAATAAAATTTTAAAAACATGTGCAAGTCCTAGCTGTATCCTGTACAAAAATTTTTGACCGGGAATTCATTGGTTGAGAAAGTGGTCTAAAATAACTCTGTAACTCTGGAGGACAGAGCAACTGAGCACCAGTGGGGTTACACTTCTGGTAAGTGTAACCCCACTAAAGGCTAAAGGGAGACACTGTGAAAAATATCTGCTGAGGCATTTCTGTTTCATCACAGATCTGAAGACCTGGAAGGACTGCAGGAGTTTGAGATCCAGAGGCAGTGAACAGCACCAGCCACGCTGGTGAAGCTGTGTCTGGCAGCTTTATTTGTGATAACCACCTAGCAGCTTTCAGGGATTGCCACTGGAACCAGAATTTCACGTGACAGATTTGTGTCTCCTGTTTGTTGTTCTTTTCCTGGTGCATTTCAGTGGAGCTCATAATAACTGTTCACTTTGTTTTTTACTGCTACTTTGAGGCATCATTTTTACAGTGATGAAGATTAGCAGCAGAGGAAAAGGACCCAACCAGTAATTTTCCAAATGACCATGTATAATTCAGAGCTTCAGTATGTCCAAATACCAGCTAATATTTTTTCAACACAGAAATTAAAGGAATATTGCTGTTAGAGTTGGCCCAGTCTGCAGTCATGATCCGGTGTTAGTGCAAAACTGAAATATCTCAGAATTGACAGAGCTGGAGATGCTGCACAATATTCACAAAGGAAAACAAAAGCTACTGGATTTCTTTGTGCCAAAACTGAAAGGCTGCAGTGACTGAATGAGGGGAAATGTGTAGGAAGCCATTGGGACAGGCTGCCCATGGGCATTCCACATACGAGAGCCCATCAGAATGAAGCAAGAGCAGAAAGGTGAGACCTGCTGACATTGATCACATCATTGACTCTGCAGCCATGTATGAACTGTGTGAGTCCTGTGTGGAATGGCCAGACTCCATCTGGGACTGGCAGGTGGATCCACCACATGGACACCCATGAAAGGGGGTGACTCCAAGAAGGAGATAAAAGACAACCACTGTGTGACTCAGAATATGTCTATCAAGGAAGAATACTTGACCTTTTTTGTCTTTATTTTAAAAAATACAAACTGTTAGAGCCTATTATCTGTTTAGGAAACTCTTTTTGGCCAATAATTTTGTAAAAATTAACTGTTGTAATATCTTGCCCTCTGAAGTTAATTTACTGTCAAAATTTACTGTCAGCAAAGGTTGTCACATCCAAACAAATTTGCCTTTCAAAAGTACTATTCAAATTAATCATTTATCTGGTGCTAATAGTTGATGGTTCTCAGCCTGGCTCACTGAGTATTTGATCATCTAATCATCTCTTTGTTATGGCCCTAGATTGGACTTGCCCAGATTCATCCCTGTCCAAGAACTAGTCCAAATTCAAATTTATGTTCTGTGGTCTTCCAGGCACTGGATTTTGTAACAAAATTAATAAAGCTATTTTAATAAATCTTCAGCTTGAGAGAACTCTCACTTTCAAAACTTGCCCAGTTTGCATCAACACATAAAGAGGAAATAAAACCTTCATACCTCATATTCTTACAATATTCCTTTTTAAACACAAAAGCTAGCAAATTTTGTCTACACTTTTTCTTTTTTTTTTTTTTTGCATGGTAAGGTACTGGTCAGCTAGTTTTCCAAGAAAACTATCCATTGGTGTCCAGAATTTCTCGTCCTTATCCTAAAATTATGAGCCACATTCTTGACAGTTTGACACAGTCTAGTATCTACAAAGAGGACAGTTTTGTAGTAAGCTGTGGTCAAATGACCCTGGCAGTTTCTGGGCCTTCCCCTGAAATATTCCATTTACTCCTTGTCAGTGATCCTTCAGTTTTACTGGTCTGCTTCATGTCATTGCATGCTTATTCAGGAAGCAGTCTGTGTTTTATTTCTGCTTTTTGTCAAGAACAGCATAGGATAAAGAACCAGTCTTTTGGGGGAGATAATTGCATTACCTGATGAAGATTTGCCATTTACTCAATATGGGGGAGTTTATCTGGTTTTAAAATATTTTCCTTATTTTATCTTGGTACTGTATTGCAGCAGTTCCTTAATAAAAATGCCATGAGCTGCAACATTAAATGCCTTACAGAAGCACATCACATAGCTCCATCTCCTCTGGCAAACACATTTTAAATTAATCAAAAAAGGATTAACTTGGAAGGATCTATTTTTCTTTAAAGCCATGCTAATTGACATTAATCAAATTACTCACTGACTCTTCATTTATTGAGTGCCATATCAGCCTTTCCAATATTTTGTCAGGCTGAGGGCTGTAATTAGTCCAGTTGTTCCTTTAATCCCCTCTGAATATTGGCAGAACAACTCTCTTAATAAGCACTGTTGCCTTCTCTGATTTGCTATTGACAGTTGTGTAGATGTTACTCATACCCGTGTCAGCTTTTGCCTTGAGATGGCCCTGCTGGGATCTTAGTGCTTGTGTGTAAGGATTTCAGACTCATCACCTCTCTTTTTTCTTCCTTTTTGTTGCTGTTTTTTGAAAAACATTTGGAACAATTTTTTGGTCAGCAGGCAGAGATTTCATCATATTGCTGATGAAATTCCCCATGGGGTGCTGCAGATGAGCTGTGAAAACAGTAGAGGAAACTGGGAACCCCTGTTTAGCTAGAGTCGTATGTGTAAGAAATGCAATTATTGCAAAAGAAGTGCAATGGCATGGGCTGCATAGGGGGACTAAGGATCAGAATCTAGTATCTGGAGTGATACACTGTCTACAGTATCCACAGTGTAACTTCAATCCAGTCTGAATCCTTTCAAATCTTTTCTTTCTGGATCTTCCAACAGAACTCCCTTTAACGGAGCAGTCCCTCCTAGTAAGTGAGCTCTGTGTTCTGTGGGGATTAGGACATACTGGGGAGCATCAGGGGAATCCTTGACATCCGTAGCATCCCATCTCTGCCTCCCCTGGTATATCTGCTAGTAGCAGACAAAAATCCTTTCCACCAGGCTGCACTAGGCACTGGTATGTAGTTCCAATATTTTAATTTGACCCTGCTAAACTGCTAACAGCAAAGTACACTTTTAAAAGTGTCTTTTTATGTCTCATTTATCTTCTACTCATTTTTTGTATCTTTTCCTCGGTTTCAGTAGCAGAACCTCCACGCAAAAGGTCAGGTGTCCCACAGCCAAGTACACACAAAGCCGCCTAATCCAGCTAAGGCAGCTCCGGGGAATTGCAGAAGGGGCTGAAACAAAAGGACACAGCTCAGCACGCAACCCACATAATCTCTCAGGCAGAGTGCAGGGCCATGGAGAGGCACTTGCAAACTCAAACATGCCTCCACAGGCACAGAGACGCTTCTTGTGGGGAGAAAAGACACATTTGGTGGAGAAAGGCATCCCTGAGGGAAGAGCTCTAGTGAAAGGAGAGTGGTATTAAAGACATGCCTCATGGGGTGCTGTGGCATTGTTACTCATTTCGGCACTGAGGAGCAGCAGCTCCACGCATTAGTCCCCAAGCAGTGCAATTCACTCAGGCACATTGTTTGCTGCAGCCATTCAGGTTTCTGCTCAGTTCAGGCTTGGCCTATTTCCCTTTTCTTTCATGCAGTGCACAATCCATTTAGAGATTTATAGAGGCTTAGGGGCCCATGTACACTGCCTTGTCTCTATCTGATTTTTATTCTGTGATAAGAAGGCTTGGGGTCACGGGTTCATTGGCACTTGCTCCTCCTTGTCATTCCAGTTGCATGGAAATCTAATGATTCATTCATAGATATGATTTTTTGAGGTCCACCAATGTCCTCATCACTACTTGGAGAAGTTCCAGGGTTTGCCACAAAATGCACATGAATCTGCTCTGATGTGATGTTGTAAGCAAGGGGGGCAAGAGACACCGGAGAGGAGCAGGGGCATGAAAACAAATGTGATAACAAAGTGCAAAGGCTATTTGTGGAGAAAACCTTGGCCAGTGTAAAGTGGCATGATTCCCATCCTGGTGCACACTTATGCCAGATCATATAATGATTTTTAACACTAAAAAGTAAAATCTTCCTGTTTGGGCATTTTCTCTGCTCTTCTCTGGCCAGTAGCTCCTGACTTCTGCTCTCCACAATCACAGCACATCTAGCTACAGCCTGGAAGAGTATATTTGTCTCTTGTGCAGAGGCAATAATGTCTTCTTTGCCTTTCTGTGGGTGGGCTTCTCTAGTTTTAACCATTCTGGTGTAAATACATATCTTCACATTTCTCTCATCCTCTCAACTTCCTGGAGAGTTTGATTTCGAGTGATACAAAGAGCAGAGCAACAAGAGTTAGGAATGCCAGGAGCAGCCACCAGCTCTGCTGACACCACCCTGGTGAAACTTAGTGGAAAGGCCACTTATCTCCAGGTTGATCAAATTCTATCCCTCATCTGTACTAACATCCTCCTTGGATATGGTCCTATAATCCAACAAACATGAGGGATCCAGCTGACATACTTCACCTTACACGGAGTGAGCATTGATCTCCTGTGAATGTCCCAAAGAATGGAAGTATACTTCTTAAAAAAGACACAAGTAATGGATGCAGAAACCCCACTAACTTCATATTAAGTCAGATTTTTAAAGTCTCTGACAACACCCATGATAGAAGACACTAAAGAAGTAAAAAGCTGTTCTCTGACCATTGTGTCCTGGAGCACAGAGTACCATTTCTGAAAGAAAGAGCTGCAGAGGAGAAATAACTTTTTCAGAAGTCAAGCAGCACCAGATCTCTTACACGGGAACTCTTGTGCTCTTGTGCTTGAATATGTTATAAATAGAACTGGATAAATAGTTTACTCTTCTGGAATCAAATGGAAAAAGTGTATATTTAACATATTATAATAATTTGGCTGGGCCAAATTGAATGAAAAGTTTATTTTTGTGACATTTCTTATCATGCTTTGTTAATGAAAATCCAGGAAATCCAGGATTAAAGTCCTAAACAGTCTGGAAAACCTGCATTTCTATGCCTCAATAACTAAGTAAAAGCCCAAGACCTTGTTGAACTCCTCTGAGGAACACAGTGATCAAAGTGATAAAATCCTGGAGCCAGGAAAGCATCACCAGCTGGCAGGTGCTGAGCAGGCCCTGAGCTTAGCAGGAGCTGGGGGTGGCATCCCTGGGGGCAGATCAAGCTGCTGTAAGTGAGGGCAGCTGCCGGGGACTGCTCTCCCACACAACTTCAAACCTTATTCATTGCTACTTACTCAAGAACTCTGATTTCTTTTACCTTTCCTGTTCAAGACCATTTGTTTCATCTGTCTGAGATGCTTTTATATTTTTCTTGTGGATTATCAATTGCATTCAGCTCCTACTCTAACCCAAACAAGCCTGGTATCTGGCTTCAAGCACAAAAGCATTCCAGGGAAGATGGCTTCTGCTATAAAAAGGAAATAGCTGGCCTTTCCTACTGTAAAACTCAACATGGCTCAGTTGACTTCATGGCTACAGTCCATCCCCACTTCTTGGTCTATTCCTGGATCTGCTGCTGGCTGGCTTTGAGGGATTTGATGCAATCATTTCACATTTGAATGGCTGTCTCCTATCCACAGAACTGGTGTTAAAGTTAGGAAAGTCAACAATACTGTAGCTTTTCCATTTTAAAATTTGCTCTGAGATCTGGTGAGCGTCAGATGCGGGTGGAAAGTTAGCACTTACATTATTATTAGTTGGGTATCTGGAAAGCAGCATATATGTCAAATTTTATATTTGTGAACACTCATTTGATGGGTCAACAAGGAAAAAAAATGCCAAGGAATTATCAAATCAAATAAAACTAAATAATAAATCAAAATGCAAATATTTTGACACGCATCTCCGGGATCTTCTGCCAAATCTAACAGCTGATAAGATAAATAGTAAAGTCATTTGAGGAGACTGCAGTCAGCTCACAGCTAGCCCACAATATGTAGAAACAGATGAACTTGTTAAAAATACTGTTCACTGCAAATTATTCATTCTTTTCATATTTGGTATCTAAGGGGTTTTACCTACTGAATGAAAATAGTGCTATATCTTTAATCTCTAGACATTCTCACGGAGAAAGCAGGCAAAATTAATTCTCCATCTGCTCAAGATCACTGGAGGACAAACTTTTAAAAAGTTGTTTTGTTCAAATTTTCTGCTTCATTTTTCATATATAAGGCACTTGGCCAACTCTTTTCTTGTTCCTGGATGTTTGAATTTTTGCCTTTCTTATAATTCTGATATGCAAACTTTCCATCATTTCTCCTCTGGGAAAACCAGAAAAAAATAGTGCTGGAGGTGACCTTGGGAAGTAACTAACCTTTGGTCCTAAGACAAGATCTGCTATACCTGTCTTAATTATTTCTAATGATCACAGATGCAAACCCTTTCCATGTAATCTGCTACAGTGCTTCCGTATCTTATTGTTAGAAAATATTCCTTGTGTCTAATCTAGTATCTAACCTCATTTGTACATCACTTTTCCCTTAGTAATCTCTCAGTTACTTTTTGTTCTGTAGCTCATGGCCGTTTGGAGCAGTCTTTTTCTGTTTGAAGTGACATTTACATACCTGGAGACATCCACTGTGCCATTCCTACCCTTTCCAGCCCTCCCTTTGGGTCACCACCCAGGTGATTAGCAGCTACCTTGCAGATTATTTGCAAAAAGTGTTACACCTAGGAACGAGTCAAGGACGGCTGCTCTTGAGGTACAGCAAGGTAAGCTGAGCTAAAGCTTGCAATGTTTTGCATCAGTCCTACAGATATTTCAGCAAGACCATGCTCCTCTGTCTTGCCAATGAGAATGCTGTGAGAGGTGGTGTTGAAAGCTTATCTAAACCTACTGCTTCTCCCCCAGCTCTGAAGCCTGTTGGCCTGTCAGGGAAAGAAGTTTCTTCCACGTGTTTATTCTTCATGAGCCCATGTCTATTCCTCATCTAGACATTTTCTTTTGGGAATTTAGAAGTCGTCTGATTCCACGATTTTTCTATGAATTGCTCATATTTGAACTTTTCTGTGAACAGCAATCCCAAAAAAGGAATTTGAACACTCTTTTTTTTTTTTTGTCTTCTTGATATATTCCTTTAGCAAATTCCCTCTGTTAGTGAGAGAATTATTGTTTCCCTCCTCTCATATGTACCAAGGCACCTCCAGCTGTTCTAGGGCAGCCAAATGAATTCATAGTTATCCATTGCTTGTCAATCCCCATTGTTCCTCTGGTGCATAAGAAAGGGACTAGTATTTTTTAGAAATGTATAAGTCAAAAATATTTTTATATAGATTGTTGAGACTGAGAAGAGCATATCTAATATCCCCACAGGAGAAAATAACTGTTATTAAGGTGCTTTTTATTCTCCCTGAGAAGGATACGTGAATCAGTGTAAATGGAATGCAGGTGATTTTTAAAGTTAAATGTGTACAAGTTCTTTGAGCAGCAGCACTGATCAATCATTGCAACAAACTGCTGGTGACTGATTGCCCATCTCTTTAAGCCTGTGCAAGTTTGTGTAGGAAATGTTTTACCCCCCAAATCATGAAGCTGAATCCTTGTTGGTTGAATGAAATGTTAGTGCCTTTCAGTGTGTCGTTCCCGTGGATCCCAAGGCAGTGTCAATAAAGCCACAGCAGCTCAGAGCAGGTAGAGATCTGCTGCCCAGGGTTTGTAGAAAGAGATGGGTGACCTGGGAAACTGCTCTGAAATAGAAATCCATGGGTAGCAGGCAGAGGAAGAGGAGCCTTGTCAGCAATGGTGTGGGACAAGGCTGGTGGTGTCAGCAGGGCACAGGCGAGGTCTCCATGAGAAGGCACAAGCAGGAACCAGAGCTGTGAGACCTTGGGGGGAGGCACAGAGGAGAAGGGTAAGCACAGACCTGTGGGTTATGCAGGGAGGGTGTGAGCTCCAAACTGATGGGCAGAGTGGCTGACTCCACCACTCCTATTTCTGCCCATGCTGTTTTATTTTCTTTACCATAAATGAGGATTTTGTCAGGCATACGAGACCTGACACACCAGGTCCCCAAGTTGTCCTGCAGCTCTGGTGGGTGTTTGCTGCTCGATTTTGGCAGGATCTCTCCAAACATCCCTGTGCAGAGGGCAGAGCCATCTGCTCCATTCTGTCCTTCCCTGTTCCTCTGGACACTGGATACTTCCCAGACGTGGTGCTTGGCAGAACGCAAGTTGTGAAAGCACCAACCACTCTGCCCACAGCACCACTGGATACTAGAGTAAACTAGAAGAACATACAAGATCAAATGCTGCTTATACAGCTAAATAATTTTTTTTTTCTGGAAACTGATATATGTTTATTAACACTTTTCAATTTATTGCAATGCTTGTAACAAACATTCTTGCTACACAGGTAAGTTTGGTGATTACAGAATTACCAATGACACCTACCTGACCAAATGCATTACTTCACTTAACAAGGCAGAAATATATATATACATATGTGCCACAGGTATCTGAATAGGGTTCAATTTAAACCAATTAGTAAAATAGCCTGTTTGGACTAAAAGTAATTGTTGTCTGAGAATACGTGAATTCAACACTGCTAGCAAATCCCTGCCATCTGACGTAGAAGGATTTATAGGTTTAGTGGAAATTGCTTTCCCCACTGTCCAGATTAAATACTGCAGGATGATTTTTTGTATGAGTAAACATCCTTCCAATAACGATCAGACCGATAATGTCTTAAAAAGAGAAACAGGATCTACATTTAGGTTTTCTTTTTCTTGTATGGACTATTTCTGGCTACAGGACCTTCAGATACCATGTTGACTGTCCATAAAATGCATTTTAGCATCTTCCTCCTGCTGTGGGGATGGATTTTATCCACTGAATGCAGAACCCACCGACAAGGAAAAGAAATACATGAGGTATACAAAAAAGGCAGGTAAGTCTCATTTTTTTACATTCAAGTAGCTACAGCTTGGACAAATGTAATGTTTTGGGTGATGATAAAATGACTAAAAGATAATTTGAGCTTGCATTTGCAGACAGTGATCTCTCAGGCAAAAATATTTTCTGTTGTTTCTTTTGCCAATGAGTAAGTTTTAATGCATTTTCTACAGTGAAAATCACTGCTTCTTTCAAAAGATAGGTTTCTGAAGTGTCTCAAAGTTTGAAAGGGTACAAAAAAAGAAGTATGTATATTTATGGTGGTTAAAATGTGATAGAATATTTACATGAAAGTGAAGATGAAGTTTAGGTCCATGAGAATTGTTGCATTCACTGAAGATTAGATGGACTTGAGATCTCAGAGGAAAATATTCAGAATTTGTTTTATTGTTCCCATGTAATTTGTTTTATAAAGCTCTTGAGAGGAAAAAATTAAGGACTCTCAGCAAGGCTATGGTCAGTTATCAGAAGAAACAGAAAGAGCATTTAGTGCATTGAATTAAGATACTAGAATTATTTAAAATGTTGTCTATTCTTCTCTTTGTCTCTCTATCTCACTCTTACGAAAAGACTGTGATATTTTGCTCTCACTATCTTGTAGACAGCCATTTTAGGAGGATTTGAGTTGAGGGAGGGTTTTTGCTACAACTGAATTCTGATTATTTATATTCCGTTGGGGAAATATTTGGAACTTTGTGTGAGGATTTTTATGCTCAGGTACAAACAAGGTACACCTGGAGGAAAAATACTTTTTTTATTTTTAAGAATATAGCTGACACATTGAATTTTGTTTAAATGCTGTGTACTTCTGCTTGTGACAGAGTGAAGCTGTGTTGTCTCTGCTTTGCTATAGCGTCTGTTCTGTAAAGATTTCATATCATTATCAGTGCTGTAAAGTGTACAGGGATGGAAATGCAGGAATGTCACAGTCCTGAGGAATTCGAACTGCTCCTATTAGCCTTCATAAAAAAATAACTAAAAGGTGGAAGGGATGGAAAGTGCTGTGCCTTTTTATTTTCCTACAGCCCCGTGTAGCAGGTGAGGGGTGCATTACAGAGTGACTGCAGTGTCCTGGCTGGCACTTGGGGATCCATGAACCATTTTACACAGAGGAAGTGGCTTTAGCAGTGACACCACCTCCACGGAGGTATAACTGGCAAAATGGATGCAGCTCTCTCTTCATGACCAGCCCCCAGGGGATGCAATACCAGAGGCAGAATGGGTGCAAGACAGGCACAAAATCCCTTTTTTTGTTGAGGCTTCATGACAGTGACAGCAGAGGTGATGTGCTGGCTGTAGCAAATTAAAGGGGTGAGAAACAAGGTACCACTGTGTGAGTTGGGAAGCATCCAGATGAGAGGAATGTGCACACACAGCCATGTTCTTGTCTGTCATCTTTAAGGAAAGCTCTACACTGCACTAAATGCTTAACAGTGTCAGTGCAATGAATTGACAATACAACAAATCAAAGCAGAAAAGTGTTAAAAATGTGTGAAAATGGAAAATAAATACCTATTTGGTCAATGCAGGAACTGCCTCTTCACCCATGCTTTGTATATAAGGTGTAATTGTTCCAGGGTAAGCCTGTCAGAAAGCCCTGAGGTGGTGTGCCTGTGGCTCCACTGCCCTCCCAGCATGCCCACTCTGGCCTGAGAGATCATTTCTGACCTGTTTCTTCCTCAGCAGGGCACAGTGATGCTGAGGAGAGCTGATGGGGAGAAAGGAACAAAGCTGGCCTGTGGCTGTAGGGTTATCTCACAGCAGCATGATGCCCAGTACAGTGCCCACTTTGCCCTGTGATGGGACACCCATGTAAGGTAAAAAAAGATGATTATGGCCACCCATAGGATGACCACAGGACCTTAGGATTTCCTCCTAAGCACAAACAACAAACCCTTCTGTTGCTCAGCTGGCAACAGAAGAAACACGCGGGTCTCAGAGCAGCAGTGGATTCTCCAGGCCGGACTGACTAAAAGCCTTGTCCTTCTTTATTTGCCTATTTTTATATGTTTCTAAGGACAGTCAAAGATTGGTGAAAGGGGTCAACACCCCTAAAGGTTTACAGGACAAAGACATGGTCAATCATCTTTCTCCACCCCAGGGAAAGGAATGAAAAACAATTCCACAAGTGCAAAACAATCCCGGCCGGTTTAGAAAAACAAGGACCATGTTTACAGAACAAGTATGGGAAACTACAGCTACAATGTTCCAACTTATGGGGCCCTGTAAAACCAGGGCGACATCCTTCTGTATCAAACCCCTAACCTTCAATGTCAGACTCAGAATGGGATTGCAAGTGTTTTTTTGACTCTGGTTTCTATCCATTTGGTCCTGTTCTGAGCTATCTTGTCTCCTCTCCATCGAGGTATTTGCAGGTGGATCAAGCTTCCATTTATCTCTGCTTGCATACATTCAGGAGATTAAGTTTCTTACATTTCTCAGTGTGGGATGTTTCCCAGGCTTTGACTCAGCCATTTGCTTGTTTTCCTCTGTCCCTTCACTGCTTTTTCAGGATTGACATCGGGACTGGGTGCAGTATTTGTGCAGCCCTCCTGCAGGTGCTGTATGCAGAGGTAATCCCCCTGACCTTCTGGGACTGCACTCAGAACCTCCCTGTGGGAGATCATGCCTGCCCAACACTACCAGGCATCTGTGTGTGGCAGGACACCTCATCTCAGAGGCACAGCCAAGCCTCTTTGCTCTCATGGGGAGGTCCCTTATATGTTAAGATGCTGGCTATATAAAACAATTTTGAAGTAGGCATGATTCCTTAGCACTTCAATCAAAGTCCATGTCTTTTTCCATCACAGAGCTAGATCCTGGATTGAAAACAGAGCAATGGGGGGTGCTATAAAACATCAGAAAAACTTGCAGAGAACACTTCTCCTGAACATTTTGGGTTTGACTCTGTTTCCCCTCCCTTCAACACCCAGCTCTGAACAGCCCTTATGCAGGAGGAGAAGTTAATGACCTCTTTACTCCTCTCTGAACACTCTTATCTCTTGCTTCATAAGCTGATGGAAATCCATCCCTTCCCTGCAGCCTTTTCCTTCTGAAGAAAGACACAGACCTCAGTGGAGACTGATGGGAAAATCTATCTGAAGTGGAAAAGGCTGGCTCCACACCATCACAGGATGCTCAGGATGGCTTGATTTGCACCCATGCCCTCCCTAGCCCCCAGAATCCCTTCAGAACAACAAGATCATCCTCTTGCCCTACTGCCAGGGCTCAGCGCCAGCCACCGGTGTTGGCACAGGGCAGAAGCACCTGCTGCAAAGACCTGCCACACTGGGTGAGCTGCCAGCATCCTGCTGTCCCTGACAGACGTGCCCAGCCTTGCTCCTGATTCTCATGGTGCAGCTGATGGAGGAATACATAGGCTTTAACTTGTTTCTTTGGATGCTGTGTTAGCTTCTTCCAGGGAGACTCACTTGCTCTGAACTCTGCTTTCAAATTAAAACTTGCCACTGGATCTGCAGTTTTCAGCTCCAGTACTTGTCTTTTCACCTGCTCAGATCCAGTTGAGCTCACATCCACAGCCTTCACATTCTAGAGATATGGTGAATGCAGTATATGGGGAGCTGCAGGGTCAGACACCTTCTCTGTCACAATTTTTATCACTGCAGGTACCCCATTCTAGCATGAGATACAAGAGCTGTGAAGAAGAGTGAGCAGACAGGTGAGCTTTTCCCCATGAGAGTTCATGCATGCACCCCAGTCTTATGAGAACTGGATTTGCATGAAAGGAATTTTGAAAAAGGTCCCAAATAATTGCTTAAATAGAGCTGCTGAGGCTTTAGAACCTAGTGTGACAAGAAAATGGCAAATCAGTCTAGGTCAAAGCATGCAGACAGTCACAGTGAAAGCAGCATAGTAGATAGCTTTATTGCATGGGACTTACTACAGAGCCCTCCAATATTGTAATTCATTGTAAAAATGCCTGTGTGCCAAAGATCCAACTACTTATTTTGCTAATCTCCAGGACAAATCACCTCAAAGGAATTTCACTTCAAAGAGCAGCAATATAAAAATAAAAGCTTTCTCACCTTGCAGACCTGTTCACAGTTTGCAGTCAGCTGTGTGCAAAACCTGCAGGGATTGCCAGGCTTTTTATGCCAGTTAGATTCAGAGTGCCAAAACTCCTACAGGAAGGAGCTGAGTTCTGGAGCACTGGCAAGAGAGCTGTCTGCTGTTTTCCCAACTGCTCAGGCTCTTGGAAAGCCACCAGGCTGCAGGGGGGGGTCACTAGAATGATGCAAAGGCTCACTAAAAGTCACAACATCGTTGTGCCAACAAAAGGGCCAAAGCCTGTGTTGCTAATTAGACTTGCAGAATCTGTTAGAGAGGATGAACGCCGTGTTGTTCTGCCAGAGATAACTGCTGGGGGAAAAAAGATCTCTTTTTACATTAAAATCTCCCTGGACAGCCATAATACCACCTTTTCAGACAAATAGCTCTCAACAGAAGAGATTTTACTGTAAAAGATTTACAGATCATGTTTGCTTAATCTTACCTAAGAGACCCACTTCATGTTGTTAGTTATGTCTCTACCATTCCCTGACCGTGTTGTAATAATTTAGCCTCACTTCTATCTCCAAAGAGTAACCATTTGCATAAACAAATCTTGCTAATGCAAGCTGTCTTTAGATCAGACTTCTGGAGTGCAGGGTGAGCCTGTAAAATGCCTGTTGAAGGCATTGCACATTATCAGTGGCTAGCCAGATCCAGTGAGCCCACTCCCAAGGCATTCCTTTCCAGATCAGTTTGAGTTGTGTCTGGTATTGGCACAATTAAGATCTGGTACTTTTAAGATTCTGGACAGAATTTGCTTCAGCAGTGCTGTGTCTCAGGAGAGCAAGAGGCTCAGTGTGGACTTCAGGCCAGTGCAACTGGTATCTCCATCTCCCCACTTGGTAACTCACCTTTCTCACTTTTATCTTAATCTCTTTCACTCCTTTTCCTTCCCTTATTCAAGGTTTTTCCTCTTCTTCAGTAAGCGTCTTCTCTCTTTTTTTTGTCCCTTTCTCTGCCCTCTGCTTCACCTGCCTCATTTTTTTTTGTCTCTAGACACATCCCTTGCCATTGTTATACAGATCTGCCAAGATCTGCCCTGCTGCTTTTAACTTCATGTTATTTTGTGGCTTAGATCAAACCCTTTTCTTCCCTCCAACAGTGCTCCTCTTCTTTATCTTGTTATACATTAGCTTATTTTTTGTTATTGCTTTGCTATTT
Source organism: Drymodes brunneopygia (assembly GCA_013400955.1). Lineage (NCBI taxonomy): Eukaryota > Metazoa > Chordata > Aves > Passeriformes > Petroicidae > Drymodes > Drymodes brunneopygia. Next base: position 912,189 of record VZTZ01050734.1, read on the forward strand.
CCCTCATTTGCCGTTTCACCCCTGTTGTTCTTTCAAGAAATTTCAATTGTGCATGGCACCTTTTCTTGGACTAGCCAGAAGTGTGCCCCCTCTGCTTCTCATAGCAAGTGATAATGCTTTGAAAACTGTGTTTTCTACTTTCATCATTATCACCGACCTCCTTTCATCCCTTCTAGAACTTACTTTGGGTCTCTGCGCCACATGGCTTCCTAACTTTATTCGTGTCATTTGTGGCAGAACAGTCTCTACTGGCACCTCTGTAACTATGTTCATACACCCAAGTACTCTGCACCTAGTGACAGAAGCTCCAGGAAACATTGCAATTTGCTCAGGATCAGCAGCTTCGTGTTTTCTTCTGGCCCACCATTACTGCAATGTGTTTTATGAGCTGGTGAGGGGAGCAGCCTAGCCAAAAAAAAGCCAACCCCAAACCAATTCAAAGATGCTGCAAGGTAATTTCTTCCCTCCTGAGTGCATATAAGTTGATTTTCTCATTCCAGAGTTGAGGTCACATCTGAAATGTTGATGGTTTTTCTTCTAAACTTTATTAATGGTAAAAACTCTCCATTATTCCTCTGTTTCTTGTTTTGTAACCATTCATATGCGGGGAGTTCCTTTCTGACTGATTTCTTTACCAGAAGAACCTGTCAACATTCTTTTGGAATTTGAGGTAAATGTGTCATCTTGATCACTCTTGTCTACAAGGTCACTAATGTTTTAGGGAAGTCCACTACATTCACAACACCTGCCTGAAAGGAGGTTGCAGTGAGGTGGGCACCAGCCTCTTCTCTGAGGTAACAAATGACAGGACAAGACAAACTGGCCTCAAATTGTACCACGAGAGGTTTAGATCAGACATTAGGAAAAATATTTTCATGGGAAGGGTTGTAAAGCATTGAAACAGGCTTCCCAGGGAAGTGGTGGAGTCACCAACCCTGGAAATGTTCAAAAACCATGTGGATATGGCATTTAAGGACATGGTTTAATGGTGAATGTGGTGGTGGTCCCAGGTTGATGGTTGGACTTGATGATTTTAAAGGTCTTTTCCAAGCTTAATGATTCCACGATTCTAAAGTGCGTAATATCCTTCAAGAAAAGTCAAACTGCCTCTTGCTGTTCTTCAATACATACTACATTTATCTGATGTCTACTTTTAGTGGTTTTTACTATCTTTGTAACTAATTAGTCCACTGGAACAGTCGGTGGCTTTTCAGACCTCCAAAGAAGTGAAAAGCTCTTGCCTTCCACTCCTGTGGTAACAATGACAATTCAAATGCTGGTTCAAGAGTTTCTTACTAGGCTTCCTTCTGGGTAAAAGCCTGTTGACTTGTTACTGTTCGATCCATGTACTTGAAATCTATCTCTAGTCCTGTGTCAATATGAATATTTCTTAACGTTGCCCCAATAGAAAAATTGTTACAATTCTGCTTTTTCTATTCTATTCTATTACAATTCTATTTTTTTAGCTGATTATTCCCCATTCATTATTTATACAATTATTTCTCTGTATTCCACACAGTTCTTAGCACTTTCTTTTATTGCAATTCATTGTATTGACAGCAGACCTTTTCCTCAAACTTGTTGTGGCTGTTTTGAATTCTGACCCTAGATCCCCAAATGCCTGTCTCTCTTTCAAGCATGCCCTCATGCCTGAGTTTTATAGTTCTGTCATCTGTCTTATCATTGAAAATATTGACCAGCTATTTCCAGGATGAAATCTGTGAATTGTTGTTTAATGTCTCTCAGCAGCAGATTAATAGCATTACATTAACCATGGTCCTTCAACCATGTTCAGTCACAGTTTCATCTCAACCCTATTTCTGTTGTTTAGTAATGAAATATTAAAAACCTCACTCAAATCTACTTTTCCTCCTGCTTACACTAAGGCAGCCAGTTACACAGTCAGACAGGACATTAGACTGGTTTGACGTCAATTATTACAAAGATTCACATTGACTGATCTTTATAATCTCATTATTCCCTGGGGGAGGGGCAAACCAATGGATCACTTGAGTTTGTCGCAATTTATTTTCAGATCTCAAAACTCCAACTTCCTTGTTTTGTGCCCTTTTTAAAACCAGGCATTGTTTTTAGCCTCAGGCTCTCCCAGGGCTGTCACCCATCTCTGAGGAGTCCTTGGAGGTGATGGCTTACAGCTCAGAATCTGTAGCAGCTGATACTCCCAGTGTTCCTGGGGAAGTGCCATCAGCCTCTGTTGACTTAAATACCTCCAACTATCTAAATACTCCTTTAAATGCCCTTCCCTGCTCTATTCTGTGCTGATGTCTGCTTGCAAGTCAACTTTGCTTCTGAGATTGGGTCAGCCATTAAACCTTTCAGCACATTCTGCATTGCCCCATTAGTTCTCCCCTTCCCTTCATCTGTTTCTCTTTTTTACTTGGCTGAGCCCTGGCCCTGGCATGATGCCTGCCTCCTCCTAGCTGGCAGGATGGACCTTCTGCTTCCTCCAACTCTTCCTTCCAACATATGTAACACAAAACTCAACAAATGCCCAAGCACTGGATGCAATTCCTGCAACACAGGGGCACTTCCATTTCTGCAATGTCAGGTACAGTGACAAGACCTCAGGTGGCACAACTTTTCTGTGAATAATCAATATTTGTATGTACGTTCCCTTCTTTACTTTAGTCAATGTTTATGTCCAGGCAAAGAACTAAAGAAGTGCAACTTTAAAAGGGTGCATATATGTCTCCTGCCTCTGCTTATTTTGGATTCTGAGATTGACCTGTATTCAAGCAATAATGGATTAAAATGGGGTTCTCATTGAATTTTCTGTATCACTCAAAAATAAAAAGATGGTAGAAGAGCTCTGAATTCCACTGTTTCTCACACTTAATGATATAAACATCAAAAATAGTGCAATTTCCCCCTTTCTTTTCATATATTTAACAATATTTATTATAATAGCAGTATATCACCTTTCTTCACAATCTTTAAACTTATAATCATAAGGACACATGGCCCAACATAATTACAAACAAAAAGGGCTTGACAAATGCCAAAACCCCCCTCATTTAATGATAAATTTTGCTCAATTCTTAGAGTCTTGTTTACAGCTCATGGCTTTGCAAGTCTCTCAATTGAGTACAAATTAGTGGGTTTCTATCCTACATTATCCCTGGGGAATTAATGTGTTATGCAGCGGATCATGTCTGGTCAAGTGCATGCCAATAGCATGCAAAGAGCAGCTTCCTCCCATTTCAGGCTTGCGCTTACTTCCCCCAGGTGCTGGGTGGGTTTTCTTCCCATTTAGCCACCTCACTTTTCCTCCCCCTGCAAAGCTCTTCTCTGGGCTCTGGATAACTTCTCAGTCTTCACCTGGAGCTGCTGCACCACCTATCCACCAGCACTTCCTGCTTGCTGAGAAAGCCTTCCCAATTCATTTGCAAGGCAAAGGCATGTTACGGAGGAACTTTCTGTGAACTCCCTGCTCCAAACACTCTTTTCTTCCTTTGGGACACAGGCTGGGAACTTCTTTAGTCCAGCAAGGCTCAAATGTCTCCAGGAGCTGGACATTATCTCTGTCCAGCACCACTCTGTGGTGAGGGAACACCACTACTCATGAAGGACTGTCCAGGCTCTCTGTGCCTGGGAGTCATCCCACAAAATGATGAGGCAGTGTTTAAGTCTGATGTCTCTTCCCTGCTCCTTCTGATATCTTCCCTTCTGGCATCACCAAATGTTTCCCTTCCCTCCCCACCTCTGTCTATCCAGCCTCTTTTCTCCTCAGTCTCACCCAATGCAGAGGTGCTGTTGCAGATCCCAGCTCCCTTTGCCTCTGCCCTACTTTCCTACATGCAGGAAACCTCCTGTATGTTTGTGCTTACAATCCCCAGTTCCTTTTTGCTTCTCCCCCAATCCCTAACCGAGCATTCCTCTGTCTGGTTTTGGCCTTTAACAGGATGCTGATGTGGTATGGACCCCAGTCACTAACTGCTCATAAAACAGGGGGAAGCAAAGCCTAGTCAAACATGTAGGCATTTAATAGGTATTTAATAAGATTTTTACACTTCTCACAGATCTCTATAGTACCATTACACCTTTGCCAATCCCATGTCCATCCTGCCAAGACTTTGTTCCCTGCAGGGACTTGTGCTACCTCCACTGCCCTCTCCTGCTTGATTTTGTCAGATATGAGCTCTGCAGCACATGCTAAGCTGCAGTGCAGCTGATCCACAGCCTCCCTTGCCACTGATGCAAGGCAAGGGGGGATATGGAGCTTTTTGAGCCAGTTTTCAGCAGGACTTCTAATTGGACATTAAAGAAAGTGATGAAAGTCCCTCATCCCCGCCAGCCGTGCTGTGGCACGCAGCTTTCGGCCCCCCATCCCTGCCTGGGCAGGGGTGGGCAGCTTGTGCTGTGCCTCCCATCCTGCACCCGCTGTGCTGCACCGACCTCATGCCATGATGAGCAGGGGAGCACCAACACCCATGTTCTGCTTGGTCTTCCCATCAAAGTACATCTGGGTGAGGCAGGCGAGGGCAGCGGAGGCAGCACAAGTCCCTGCAGGGAGCTAAGTCTTTGCAGGATGGACATGGGATTGGCAAAGGGGTATTGGTACTATTAAGATCTGTGAGATTATAGGTGGGAAATGTATGTTGCAAAAGTAATTGCAAACTAAAATGCTACAATGGGTAATGACCTCTTGCATATTTGTTTTGGTTGCTTCCAAAAGCTCTTATTTCAAAGATAAAGAATACTATGGGGTTTCTGGTGCACATTGCAAGTGTGGACCTGACATTCCTCTGGCATATGTCCTGTGAAGCTGGGCATTTGGAAATGCCTGCTGGGACCTTCAGATGTCATGGTTGGACTGTTTCTTCTGAAAATTAACACTGTTAACCCTAACCTTGCAACCCTCTTTGCTGTGTTGGAGTGACTATAAGAGCCATAGGAAATATCATGCTTTAAAGTACAAAAGGAGTAACTACTTTTTGCCTTGTGTCTGTAGCAGTAGTGATCAAAATCTGGGTTGGCTGATTTTCTTTCCCAGCTATCCTAAGCTTCAACCACCTCATTGCCTCCCAGCCCCAGCAAGCCTTTGAGGCAGAGTCATCTCAAGCTCCCTCGAAGCAGTGGGTAGGTCTGGGGCAATAACAATGACTTTGAAGAGGTTGCATCACCCCATCTGCCATCAGGGGCCCAAGAAGTACCCTAGCAATCAGAGTGAATAAATGCCACTCTGCTCCATTTGTTGCTTTTTTACAAAGCATCTCTGTGAGCTTCATGAGACATGAAATGCCTTTTGGCACTGTAACTGCTAGGAGATAAATACTGACATTGTGAGGGGGGGGAAAAGGTTGTTCATTATTCAGGATATTTTACCTCAGGAATGATGGTTGAGTTTAGAAGACAGCCTGTCACCCCAGTGAAGGCAGGAGGGACACTCACAGCCAGTTGTGCTGAGCAATCTGTCTCTGGGCTGGATCTCCTGGGTGTGGCTGTCGACTGCAAACACCCAGGGACAGCCACAGCAGCTTTACATCGATTCACAGCCCAGACAGGCAGGGTAATGGGGTCCCCTGATGGAGCTGCCATTGATCACTGAGCCAGCAGAGGACTTCCCAGGAACCAGAGCAGAAAAAATATTTATTGAGTAGAAAGAAATGGGGCTTCACATTGAAGTAACTGGGTAACAGGTAAAAATGTTTTGCTGCCACAGAGCTGTGACAAGGGGAACAGGACTGGCAAAAAGAAATGAAATACCTGAACCAAAGCTCAAATGAACACAGTACCCTGCAGTGGATGGAGCATGGGGGACATTTTACGCTTGTTTCTGACAAGGAAATAAAGTTAATTTTAGAGGAGATGGAGAAACACCTGGAGGAAATAAAAGGAAGCACCCAGGATTGCAGAGAGCAGAGGATGGAGATGACTTGGCCACAAATCCTTGATGGCCATGCCTTGAAGTCTCCCTTGAGAAGCAGAATAGGGACAGAGCCACCATGAAGCATTAGATAAAACCGACAAAGGAAATGAAAATTAGAAAGGGCAAGAACATGGCCTGCTTCATCCCTGTTCGAATACCAGCATTATTCCTGAACAGCCAAGAGTTTACTAGGGCACTTGAAAGTCATGTAAATCGGTCAGCTTGTTGTCAGAATCTGCTTATCCTCAAAACACAAGAAATTACTTCCTGATAGCCAGCAGATGAGAAGCAGGCAGCAATGAGACATATCAGTAAGGGCGTAGAACAAGACAGAGGGCTCCAGAAAGTGCATTTTGTATTTGCAAGTGTTTTGTTTTGTGATGCACAGCTCCAAGCAGTGCCACAGAAGCTGCTTCTTGTAATGGCAGTGGTGCTGCATGGCCCAAAGAGTCCCCCAAATACTGGTCTGCCTGTGTGCTTATTCCTCAAATTCCTCTGGGAAGCACAGAGCAGATTCTGGAAAAAAAAACAAAACTCCTGCTCATCCAGTGCTTCACTTCAGGGTGAGTCAATGGTGCAGCCCCACATGCCCATTCCTGGCCTGCTTCTCTCTGGCAGCAGCAAGATGCATTTTCCTCCAACACGACTGGCTTTTGGAATGTTCCCAGCCCAGAAGGGAACTGTCCCACAAGGCCTGGGGCTCCTCCACCACACACCAAAGGGACGATGGTGCTCAGGTGCTGACAAGCAATACTGCAAAAGGAGTTTTGCCACTGTAAATCTCTACAGAGGGATTTGAAATGTATGCTAATGGGCAAAACCCCTCATTAGTAGAGTTGATTTGAGTGTTTATTACAGAGAGAAGCTATTTTTTTTTACTTTTAGTTAAAGATGACTTAGAGCTGTTAGATGTTTAAAATGTTACTTTTGCCCAAGCTAGCACTAACATCGCCAAAAGCAATATTCTTGCCTTTAATGATTAAATAAAATATTGGTGGAAGACTTGAGAAGACATTTCTTGACAGCCAGCTGGGAGATGGTATGAAGCCAGAAACAATATTCACAGTTTTTTCTTTTTTTTTTTTTTCCCCTGAAATAATTTGAAAGTATTTTATTCTCATGAACATACCTGTCTGACTCTGGTCTGTGGGTATAATGGCTGTGCCCCCTGCCACCAGGGGCCCCATGGCAGCTCCTGTCTCTAAAGCCCCTGGTGTTCCCAGTCAAAGCTGGGCAGGTGGGACCTGAGCTGCCTGCCTGGGTACTTTGCCAGACAGTCAAAAACAGGAGCATCCCACCCTACAAAAATCATGGCTCTCCTCCTTTTGCCCTGTCCCCACTGTGAGCCTGAGCATTCCCCCCCTCCCCACCCTCTGCCATGACACCAGCCTTTGGTGAAAGGGTAAAAAAGAAGGTAAGCACCATTTCTCACGTGTGACAGAAGGTGATGCTGCAGGGATCCGCTGCTTCCTTCCTGACATGCTCACCCCCGTGCCCATGCCCTCCTGTCTCAGCTGTCCCTTTCCCCGTTGTTCCCATGCAGCCGGCCGCAGCGGCAGAGACGGGAAGCCCACGGCGAGGTGCACAAGCAAGGCAGGTAAGCAGAACCCTCGGGAGGCTGCTGCTGGCCCTGGCCTGCCAGCCACATACCCCGGGCTGGGCTGGGCAGGGGAAGGGGAAGGGGCAGGGGAAGGGGAAGGGGCAGCACTTGGACAAGCCAGGTGTCTTTAGGGTACCAGCCATGCCATTAGCAGGATCCAGCAGGCCCCAGCTTTCAACGAGTCTGTGAGAAGCACAGCATGGCTAAGCAGTGTCATTTAGGAGAAACTCTATCTCAGGAACATATTCCTCATCAAGTTTCTTTGTCAACCTGTTCTCCTTTAATCTGTTCCTTACTTGTCTCATGTATATTCAGACGAGAACCTCTCTGAGTGTGCCACCTTTTCTAAAATCAAGAACCAGCAAAACCTTTCCTCCTTTTTCTGAGCCCTCCTGCCACCCAAGTGGCTGGTGTGCAGCTGGCTCTGAGGGCAGCAAAGGCTTCCCCTACACAAGGGAGTAACCAATGCCATCACCATCCCAGCCAAAGCACTGGGGCACTGAACAGCAATTTGTATTTTAGATGTGGAAGGGTACCAGAGCCCCCTCTGTCCAGCATTCGGTGCAACTCCAATAGCTTCTGGAATTACCTCCCAGGCTCTTTAATGCTCAGAGAGCTCCCAGGTCTGTAATGCTCCTTTTTATCCTTGATGGAAATCTGGGGCAGAAGCTAATCATTTTATCCCAACTTAGGGAATGGCCTGCCTGCTGGCCTGGCTCCCAGACTGTCTCCATTTTGTTCCTGGGCAACAGCCAGTAGCTTATTTGATACATTGTTTCCCTAATTCCTGGCCTCACACTCCATCATAACTCAATGTCAGGAATGCCTCCCCCTCTCCACATACCCACACATACACTTCCTCCAGCCCACACTTTTTAATGACTGTCTTCAAACTGCTGGATGCAGTTTGCTGTATGCAGGGAGAATTTTACAGGGACAAAAAGCCACCAAACAAATGTTTTCTAAGTGCCAGAATTATCACAGGTGCCTAAGCTGTATGCTGAGTGCAGGAATCAGTTTTTAATGACATGCTGCCAACCACTGCCACACTCACAGGGTCATGGTCTAAGGGGGGATGTTCTGAGGAGTAAATGGAGTGAAATGAGTGCATACTCCTGGCAGGCACTGCTCAGGGCTCACAGCTGTGCTTCTCTCCTCCTGGTAGCCCAATCTTAAAACGAAGCCCTGACATCACCAAATCTCCCCTGACGAAATCAGAGCAGCTGCTGCGAATAGATGACCATGACTTCAGCATGAGACCAGGTTTTGGAGGTATGAAACATGCACATTTGTCACTGTTCCAGTTTTATACTGTCACTTCTTTATACTGTAATGTGTACAGCAGTGCAGAAGCAGATTGGCTTTTCTGTCTCCAATTTCTGTTCTTTTGAGATGTGAGTTCATGGCATACATGGGGAAACAGAGGTTCAGTGAAATAGCCTTCTGCATGAGCAAAAAGCATAGTCATGTGATTAACACTGGTGCTCAGTGACACTTTCCTCTGTTAAAAATCTTCAAATACACCTTATGTTTATTCCTGGATGATGGGGGAAATTCTAAGTTTTTGTCTTGCTACGGCCATGCGTGTGCATAATCAAATGATGTACCACACTTACTTCGTTTATAACCCAAAAGAAAATACTTTGACTCTCTGTGTTAATGCTCGCTCACAGTTTTGTGGCTGTGTGCTAAAGCAACCTAAGCTTTCAGGGAAATGGATAAAGGAGAACACGTTTTCTTTCAGCCCATCGGATTAGAGAATGTTGTAATTTATCTACCCTTTCTGGCTGACAGATGGTCATTCAAATCCAGGATACCATTATATACTCTGATGAAAGAAGATTTCATCACTAAATGCTCAATATACCAAATACCAGCATGTTCAATTAATTTAAAAACATTTTAGTTTCACAGCAGTTCACTAATGTGAGCATTATTTTACTTGATGTCTCTCCTGGACTGTAATTGCCAGAGGTATATGAGGGACTAGTCAAAGCCTGGGGAAGGGAAAAAGGTTCAGAATCCCTATCACACAGGGTCACAGCTGGATCCTTCCCCTCAGGAGCCTCAGGCTTAGTGGCACATGCCTGTGTCCTGCAATGTATCCCCTCCTGTCACTCTTTCTGTTCCACAGCTGAGCACTGAGTCTTGTGAAAGTCAAATACACATAGTAGCTCTCATGGATGTTATTAGCCTGCAAGGGGAGCAGAAGTGAGGGAAAATCTCCCACGTTCCTTTAGTTGTGCCACCACTGCTCTCCCTGTGAATGGATCCTCTTCCAGTAATCTGTCTCGCCAGTCCTGGACCCAAGCACTAGAGCTAAAAACAATTAAAGTTGCTTTTAAATTTTGGAGGGACACATGTAGGATGACACAATAGAGAAAGTTATTGGTGGTTCAGTCTTACTACTGACTTCATTTTGTTATTAGGAGATTTTTGTTGTGAATTCCAGTAATTTATACTTTCTATTGGTTTACTGTTGTTTCTATTTCAGACTGAGCATCTATTTCTATCTGCAAGACAGTAAAGCCAGAGGATTACTTTGTCTCACTAGGTTCGTACTTTGTCAACTCCTAATTATTTTTTTCCCCTAGGCCCTGCAATTCCTGTTGGAGTGGATGTCCAAGTTGAAAGTCTGGACAGCATTTCTGAGGTGGACATGGTAAGAGTCACAGATGGGACCCCTGGAGACCAGAACTCTGCAGGCTACCTGGGCTTGTGTCCCTGGGGTTTGAGTACTGCCAAGGACAAACACTCCACAGCCTCCAAAGGCAGATTCAGATTTGATCTGAATCTGCCAACAATTACTTCTATTGCCCTCATGCTGTCATTTCATGTCCCTTGAAGCAGAAGAAAGAAATCTGACATTTTCTTTCATCTAGGACAAAGTGATAAAACATTGCCACGATTGTCTCAAAGGATTTGGGTTTCTATATTTTCTTAAAGAGTGATTAACACACTTAAAAGTTCTGAAGAGACCATTGAATGTGTTAGTTTTAAGACACTTAGATGCTGCAGACATAGTGTCACTTTGGACATGTTCTGAGGTGGTCAGTGGCCAGATAGCTCCCAACGAAAAGGGGGAATGGCTTTAAACTGAAAGAGGGTAGGTTTTGATCAGATGTAAGGAAGAAATTCTTTACTCAGAATGTGGTAAGGCACTGGAACAGATTGCCAGAGAAGTTGTGGATGCCCCATCCCACTCAAGGTCAGGCTGGAGAGGGCTTTGAGCAACTTGGTTTAGTGGAAGGTGTCCCTGCCGATGGCAGGGGGGTTGGAACAAGATGATCTTTATGGGCACTTTTCCAATCCAAACATGCTATGATTCTATGACCTATAGAGTCTCTCAGTAACAGGTTTTGCTTTGAAAGAGAAAAAAATCACTCCCCAGTACAGAATATTTTTCAAAATGTTTTGACTTTTCAACAAAATTATCAAATAGCTCTGAAGGTTTCACAGGAAGCCCCAGATTCTCTGTGCTCCTAATTAACAGACAGAGGGTTAAAGAGCCTGCACTGGACCTCCTCCCATGCCTGAGCCAGGAACAGGGCTGTGTTGGCAGCACAGCTGGTGGCTGGCAGACACACTGGTGGCATGGGTATCCTGGGCTTTCACTTGTCCTGGTTGAGGAGAAAGCTTGTGAAGGTGGCCAGAGTGCCCCTAAAAAGCTTTGGGACTTGAAAGCAAAGTGGAAGAACTAACATTGAGGACTTAAAAGTTAAAGAAAAAACCCAAACTCCCGAACCAAACCCCAAACCAAACAAAACACAAAAACAAAGCCTTTTTTTTTTTTAAAGCAAACATTACAATTTTGAATTAGTTCCCATGGCTCTTGAATACTGCCCCTGTTCCTCCTCTAATGGCAAGTTGCAACACTCACCACCATGGGAAAACCACTAGATGGCCTTGGGTTAAAAAAAATAATGCAGGGTTGATTTTGGCTGTTAGCAAAATAATAATGGAGAAGATTTTATATTTTCAGAATCAATTCTTTTTAACTCATGCAGCTTTATAGAAAAAAGTCATGGTGCTTAGCAAGATCATTACCTGCTTTTTGAATGAAGACACATCAGTGACAGAGTTATTCATTCTGCACTAAGTTTAAGCTCGAGAAGGGAGTTGTGTCTGAACTCAGTAAATGTCTCACCTGATGACTAAACAAGCTGCAGCTGGTGATGCCCCTTGCAGCCCGGGGAGTGGATGTGCCCTCAGGAGAGGTGCTTTAGAGTTCATGGTTTGTCCCAGAGAGGAGCAATCACTATCATGCTTAAAAGGTGTAAGTTGTGACAGAAGCCTGTTTGCTGCAGGACTTCACCATGACGCTTTACCTGAGGCACTACTGGAAAGATGAGAGGCTGTCCTTCCCCAGCACCAACAACCAAAGCATGACCTTTGATGGCAGGCTGGTGAAGAAGATCTGGGTCCCCGACATGTTCTTCGTCCACTCCAAGCGTTCCTTCATCCATGACACCACCACAGACAATGTCATGCTGCGGGTCCAGCCAGATGGGAAAGTACTTTATAGCCTCAGGTAAAACTGCATTCAGTCAATGCAAGCTATTAGTGGAAAGAGAAAGTGGTTTAATTGATTCCTGTATTGGGTTTTTGCATGACTTCATACAAAAGAAAAGCATAAAAAAGAATGAATGTGCTGACTATCCACAGACATCTGAGTGCCTGTGTGAGTACATTTAAGTGCCTCTTGCAGAAAGCCACTTTCTGTGCCAGCATTGTTGGTTCCACCAGTGTCCCTTCACCTCGTGAGCAGGTCTAGCCCCTGTTCCTGTTGGGAAGCTGCAGTCAGACCTGGCAGAGCCGCTCAGCAGGGGCCAGCAGGCTGCAGTCCCCTCGGGGATGGCTGGAGAGGCAAGGCACATTCTAAGTAAAAGGGCAGTGTCTGATAATAGAGAGGTCCACGGCAGCTGTAGTTATCCACTTCACTACACAGCAAACTCTATGGGCTTAGCAATATGTGCAGTTTCTAGTCTTGAAAGCAATAATGAAGAAGTATAAATTATACAGAGTGCCACTTTATGATAAGTAAAAAAATGGGGAACATCCTTCAGCACATGAAGTGACAAACTTCAGAGCAAGGGTATAGAGCTCCTGGTGACTCCCATGTATGGCTAGAGAAACCCAAACACATGGTTTGGTTCTTCATGCTTTTTGCTCACTTTTCATGTGAAATCCATGAAAGCTGCTTGCAGGAGACATTTTTGGTGAACACTGTTTTGTCCTCTGGCTTGAGGGGTGGTCCCAGCCCTGGCTTTCTCCCTTATTTTCCAAATGGTTCATCAGTTGACCTAAGTCTGCATGTTATTAAACTGGAATTTTAAAAATTTCCTGTAAGTAACACTTTCATGCTTGGAGATGCTAAGTGAGGAGCATCTGTGTCATGATTTAACCCCATCTGGCAACTTAGCCCCATGTAGCTGCTGGCTCACTCCCTCCTGGTGGGAGGGAAAAGAGAATTGGAATGGTAAAAGGCAAAAACCCTCGTGGTTTGAGATGAACGCAGATAATTTGGTAAAGCAAAAGCCCCATGCACAGGGAGAGCAAACAAGAAATTCATTCACCACTTGCCAAGGGCAGGCAGGGGTGTTCAGCTGCCCCCAGAAATGCAGGGCTCCATCATATGTAACTGTAACTTGGGAACATGAATGCCTTTATTCCAGACTTCCACCCCTTCCTTCTTCTTCCCCCACTTCATACGCTAAGAATGATGCCATGTGCTGTGGAATGTCCTTTTGGTCAGCTGGGATCAGTTGTCCCCTCCAAACTCCATGTGCACCCTCAGCCTCCTCGCTTTTGGGGTGGGGTGAGAAGCAGAAAAGGCCTTGATGCCACACAAGCCCTGCTCAGCATTGATGAAAGTATCCCTGTGTTATTAACACTCTGTTCTGGACAAATCCAAGACGTATTCCCACACTAGCTAGTGTGAAAACAAAAATTAACTCTATCCCAGACAATCAAGCATGATTTGTCAATCTCTAAAAGAAAACAAAATCTGTGCTTCTGTTTTACTTGGCAGCAGCTCTGTCCAGTTAGAAAACAAGTATTGCCAAAGGACCCATAAAAACCTATTAGAGAGGAAATTTCTGTACAATATGCTGATGCAAGAATGTCAACATCCCATCCACAGCAATGAAATAACAAAATACCTGAAAAATAAACAAAGCATCAGATAATAGATAATATATTTTGAAGGACAAAAAGAAGGAAAACCTGACTGATAGGAGGTCAGTATCAGCAGGACTCACAGATTTAACTAGTAAGAAAGTTGTAGAATATACTGCTTGTGAAGGCTGTGGAGGTCTTTAGGGAATGTTGGTAGTGGCAGAGGTGAAGCTGAGCCTGCCACAAGGTGAGGGGGTAGCTTCTCAGCTGCCAAGGTATTTTATGATTCTACACAAAAGAGTCAAGAAAGAAATTCTTGATTTCCTAGGGAGCATCAGTTGGACAAGAATTCTTTGGTTCTTTGATATTTTTATCTTTCAGTTTGTTTGAAATCATAGCCTTAACAGTGTCTACCTTCTTATTATCAAAGCTTTTTCTTCACTCAGCAGATTACATAAGGTTCAGCTATTCATTAGGCCTTTGCAAAGTTTGGTCAGGTCCTGAGTACAATAAAAAAGGACAATAGTATGACATAATGTTCAGCTATACTGTGCATGCCTACACACTTATTTAGCTGCCAATTATCTGCATTGAAAGCACTTATGGTTATCTAAAGAAGATGGGAACAGGAGGACATCAAACTACTCAGATTCTGCACAGCCCTGTGCTTAAACAATTGCCTGGTACAAAATGGTGGTGAATGCCTTCGATAGCAAATTGGCAGAGTTTCAGTATTTTATTCAGTGGAGAGTGCAGGTTGCAATGCTTTGTGAGTGCTGGGGAAGGAAAAAGGCTCCCTGTAAGAGTGAGCAGGTCATTGCTGCCTGTCTGCCTTGCTGAATGCCTTTGCCTGCAGATCATATTCTTCCTTGGTGTCTGCCTTTTTAAGGTTCTTTGCCAGACATGGTTTTCTCAACTTTGAAACCACTGTAGACCTCACTGGCACCTAAACTTCTGTCTGAGCCAAGCACTTTCACTCAAAGGCTAAATCCAGACAGGAAAGCAATATCAGACAGAACCCACCCGTGCAGAAGGGCTACCAACATAAGGGATTGCATCGTGTTTTTATTACTATGTGACAGACATCTCTCTACCACTAACCTTTCTATAACTTATTAATTCTTTCCCCATTATGATTTATACTTTTATTTTCGCTTACTTCTCTAGAGTCCAAACCAGTCAAGTCAAGATTTATGGTTGCTTCCAGTTCAAACACCAAATTATGCCATCAAAAATGTGATAATCACACTATAGCAAGGCCAGAGATTCTGACTGATGGGCCGGAGCATTTCGGTGGTCGCTGTTGCATTCCAGCTCCAGCCCTGTGCCCTCTGGTGGCTGATTCCCATGTGTGATCACCGGGTTCCCGCTGAGCAGCTGGAAATTCACGGTGTGCAAAGACAGTGCCTGCATCCCTCATGGCACTACGATGGCTTTGATAAATGGAAATTATTTTATCGTACAAAGCGTCTGATTAAAGGACAGGAATCTGCAGAGATATGTTTGCTGATTGTCAGGGGGGAAAGTGTCCTTTTTGTCCTTTCCCATTTTCTTCCCCAATACTTTTGTCATCTAGTAGCAATTTGTAATGGCCTAACTCTCTAGTCACCTTTTTTAACAGTAGTTTGCTGAGAGGAAGAAATGGCTTTAACTAAAGTGGAATGCCTTTAGCTGAATGGAGGGAATTTATTTTCAGTTGACTGGTACTGGCTGTGGTTGTTTCATAAAATACCAAGCTCACAACTTTACTGTTTTTCAGTCACATAAGGAGAAAGTTTCTAATGGAGTGATTTTTATTATTCCTAGAGTTACAGTAACAGCAATGTGCAACATGGATTTTAGTCGCTTTCCCCTGGACACACAGACATGTTCCCTGGAGATTGAAAGCTGTAAGTAAAGTGGAGGTGTAGGGGAGTCAAGGGCACCCCATGGGCACCAAAACTGTGTTATACCAATAATTAATTACATTCAATAACTAACTATTCTAATAATTAAACTGCTGCTACATTCATGGGAGCTCTAACCAAAGTCATCAGACTTCAAAACTAAGAAAAGCTCCCTGCCTGTGTTTTTTCACTAGAATTAGATGGAGTTTGCAACAAGGGTTTTTAAAAACCAGCTGTGGGCACTGTCTTGCCAGTGGCCCTGAATGCCAGCCAGGCTGCCCCAGTGCCACCCCACTCCCTGAGGCCCTGGGCCGCTTGCCTGCAGGTCAGCAGTCTCCAACAGCACCTGTTTGCCCAGGTGCCCTCACACACCTGGATAAATGGCCCTTCATGGGCACCACCTGCTCCTCTGTGGTGTAGAAACCACATCGGGGTAGTGACATTAATTGCCTTTATCTTACACTTCTTAGTCCTATTTGAGATAAACCCAGCTTATGCCCTTTGTCCCAAGTATGATGCACATATGAATTGGCCAGATTTCATATAGCAACCTTTTAGAATTTTGGCTTTTTTGAGTTATTTTCTTCTCCTTCTTAAGCTTACAATAAGAAATGACAATAAGTCTTACAATAAGTCTTAACTCTGTTTTAATACTTTTATATGTGATTTTTTTTCTCCCTGTCTGAAAAGAGCTGCTACTAAACCCATCTGAAAGGATTAACATTACTGTTACTACCATATGTATTAAAAAAACAAGTAATGTTCTTGTGTGTATCAAAGGCAAAAAGTTTACCCAAGAGATTTTCCTCCTGCATGCCTCAGACCTCAGGATAGATTGTTCCTCTCATCACCCCAAGCAGGTTCTTTCTGCTAAGGCTCCCTTTCTTTGCTTCTGATTTTAGGAGGTTTAAAAGAAAGAATTTTTCAAGTTCTGATGCAGTGGGTTACTTGACACACATATTACGTGTGGGAAACTATGATTAGAGAAACAGAAGGGGTAACAAAATGTACCAGGCATCAGGCCTGAGGGCTGTGACAATGAGCTGGTCCACTCCTTGCCACAGCCATACCCACCACCTGGGTGGGTGACATTTGGGAATTTGACCTTTTCAGCTGGGAGCTCAGAGACAGCCCTGGGCTGTGGGGGTGGGGGCTGTCTTAGTGCACTATCCTGAGTTTGCTTTGCTTCCCTAGATGCCTACACTGAAGATGATCTTATGCTCTACTGGAAGAATGGGAACGATTCCCTAAAAACAGATGAGAGGATATCACTGTCCCAGTTCCTGATTCAGGAGTTTCACACCACCACAAAGCTTGCCTTTTACAGCAGCACAGGTGGGGAACCACAGCACCTGCCAGAGAGTGGGCTGGGGGAACAAGGAGTGAAAACTCTCTCAACCTTGGCCGTGGAGGATTTATTCACTGGGGGTTCTCTTTGTGTCCTGTCAGACCTGTCACTCTTCTATACCAAGCTGGCTGTCCCTGCCACAAACTTCCATCTTAATGGTCATGCAGTCTGAAAAGATAATCCCTCTTCAAGGTCACACCAAGTCTTAACTTGAATTAAATTCTCTGATTGCATAGGTTATATGTTCTGGAAGATATCAGCCTGAGAGATTCTTTGACTTTGTTAGTTGGTTCAGTGAGGAGTTTTTTCTGTAAATTGCAATGATCTGCTGCCATTAACTATGTTTTCATAAAAGATAATTAGTCACTTTTCCCCTGATGAAGCATCTGGGAAGCAGTCTGATGTTGGTGTAACTTCTCTTTTTCATTCTCTCTGTTACCCAGGGTGGTACAATCGCCTCTATATAAATTTCACTTTACGCCGACACATCTTCTTCTTCCTGCTCCAAACCTACTTCCCTGCCACTCTCATGGTCATGCTGTCCTGGGTGTCCTTCTGGATCGACCGACGGGCAGTCCCTGCCAGAGTCCCATTAGGTAAAAACTGTCCTGTAGTCAGCAAACCTAAGAGACAAAGGCTGCAACCACAGCCTTGACCAGCAAGATGAAATCCCCGGTGCCATGCAGTGCCCCTGTGTTGCCCTGAGACATGGAATTCAGCTGTGCCCCACACGTGTGCCCCAGGGACAGGGCATGTGTCCCCTCACGGTGCAAACTCTGCACGTGCCCTGCAGTGCCAAGCGAGTTGCTTTCCCTGTTTGCACAAGATGCTCCTGGAATGAATCAGAGAGCAAACATCCCACTCTGCTTTTATTGCTGTAAACAGAGACATGGCACATATACAGCCAAGGTGTCAGTATCCTTCAGAGACTTCAGTGAGCAAGAAGGTGAAAATCAGTGTCAGCAGCCCTGACAAAATTTCAGTTTATTGAGTTTTGTTAGAGAAGGGAGGATGGAGGTAACACAGCTGAAGTGTGCCAGGCAGTTGAACTTGTTAAATGAGTTTGCACTGCAGTGTGAGGCATTCAGCTTCCCCTTTTGCAGCACCTTTCAGAGAGAGGAAGCCATACGTCACAGGAGTCACCATAGGAGCAGGACTGTGATATGGACATAAATCTTCTTCTAAAGTGGATGCTTTGCCCTCAGGAAAGTGCTGTTTGGTTTTTTTGCAGATTCTGAGCTCAAGCTTTCTTCCTCTTCTTCCAGGCAACATGCCTCAGGATTTTATTTATTCTTAAAATCATATTCCTCAGTGGAGAGAATGTAGAGAGACATAATAGAGATGGCAATAGGGCAGTTTTTCATGTCTGAATTTAGAAACGGCACCCATTGCCTCGAGACATCATTAAAAGAAGCATAAGGGTTTGGGACATGGCTTTTCAGAAGATGTAGGCACTGCCTTAGCAGTATTTTTAGCACCTAGACACTCCTGTGAATTCAGTCCTTTGTGCTTATATATGTAATTTCAACTTCCAAAGTAATCACTAATGTGATGTAATTAGCCCCTGAAATGAGAGGGCCATGGAAAGACTCTCTCTGTGAGAGAACTACTGAACTACAGAGGCTCCTGCCCTTGCTCATCATGTGCTCATTGTGCTCGCCCAGGGGGAAATGTGGGGCAGCACTGCCTTGTGGGGCACCATTATTCCCTGCTTTTGCTTCAGTGAAGGCACAGACCAGTTGTGAGAGTCAGCTGGGGACTTCTGTGGCTTCTCGTGAAGCAGGACTTCCCAGTATAAGTCCAGTACACAGAAAACACAGGGGAAACAGGTAAAAGCAGCAGCTTTGCTTGTGTCCATGCTGTGGAGGGGTTGAACTAGAAGCTGAAATACTCAGAATTGTAGAATCATAGAATATCTTGAGTTGGAAGGGACCCATAAGGATCATTGAGTTCAAATCCATGTCATTGTACCCCTCTAGGGACTGTCCTGAGCCAGCACCTGCTGCCTGGCCATGGGGTGGGAGGCTGATGGTGTGGTGAGGAGCCAGACTAGCAACACCCTGAGACCAGAATTAGTGCTCACCAAATAGACAGGAAAGCCCCAGTTACAAATCAGGGCTGCCTGGACCCTCCTCAGGCAGTGAACTCATTACCCAAAAGTGAAAAAAAAAATTGCAAGGTAAATTCAGATGTCAGGAAATTGTAACCACTGCTGTATTTGTGATGAAGAGTCTGGTTTGAAAAAGCCTTATGGTCTCCTCTGCTGGTGTATTCCCAGGAATAACCACCGTGCTGACCATGTCCACGATCATCACAGGGGTGAATGCCTCCATGCCTCGTGTTTCCTACATCAAAGCAGTGGACATTTACCTGTGGGTCAGTTTTGTGTTTGTCTTCCTCTCGGTGCTGGAATACGCGGCTGTGAATTACCTGACAACGGTGCAGGAGCGGAAGGAGAGGAAACTGCGGGAGAGGGTAAGGTTTTCCATCTCCAATGTCATTTTATTGCCCCTGGGAAAAGGTGTGGCAAAAGTCTGGAAATGCTCAAAGCTTTGCAACTGTGGTGTGCTGCTCTCAGCTGCCTGGGGAAAATGCAGTGTGTGCAAAAAGAGACATTTTTCAGTGAGGCATTGCAGGTTATAAAGATTTGCCACACACAACCCATGCCCAAGCTCGCTGCTCTTTCTTTGGAGTCTGAGTGGGCTAACTCCCTCTAGGTATAGTCCTCCACTGCCTGTATAGATGGGATGGGTCTTAGGATTTTACCTTTAAATATTTTTTTTTATACTGTGGATTAAAACCTGTGGATAGAATCAGTCGGATTCTGCATTTTGGGTTTCAGATGACAGGACGGATATCCCTCACTTTTGTTTATGCACAGTCTAAACTTATACAATGGTCCGAATTTTCCCATTCTGCCCTTGTTACATTAAATTTTAACTAAAATTTCAGCCTAAGATCTCTCCAAATGGGGTAGGCTTCATACACTACTTCTTGTGGTTTCCCTCTGTATTCCTCTCTGATTTTCTCAGCTGCAAAGTGCAGGTCCAGCCTTTATTTACACCCTGATACCTGTGCCTGAGCCAAAGGAGCTTTTTCACAGACAGCCCTGCTCTCCCCCTGAATGCACCTGTGCCTTGCAGACATGGGAGTGGGGATGGGAAAAGCTGACGCACAGCTCCACTGTTTCGTTTTCCCTTTGCGTCCCGGCAGTCGGAATCCCCCCCGCTTCTGCGGGATGGGAGGAGGAGGGGGACCCAGCTCAAACCCTTGTCTGTGCCCACAGCCCGCCTGTGCGTGCAGCCTCCCGCAGCCGCGGCCCATGATGGTGGATGGCAGCTACAACGACGGGGACGTGAACGAGCTGGGGCACTTCATGTCCGAGAACGGGGACAAGCAGGACCGGATGATGGTGCAGCTGGCGCTGGGCTCGGAGAGGGGCTCGGCCAGGAGGAAAAACCAGAGATACGTCAGCATGCGGATCGACACCCACGCCATCGACAAGTACTCCAGGATAATATTCCCTGGGGCATACATTCTGTTTAATTTGATATACTGGTCCATTTTTTCATAAAGATTCGTAACTTCTGTAGTCACAGAGCATTGTGACGTTAGATGAAAGTACAGTCTCATAGGCTAACAGAAAGAAAATAGAGAATTGTTTTAATTGGAAGGAAGATTGATTTTTTTTTTTTCCCAGGATTTAATTTTTTTAATTAGAGGTAACTCATCTGTGGCATAAACTTGTGGAAGTTTCACATGTCAGCAAAATATAGGATATACAATCTAAAATTTTATACTTATTTAAAGATGTGCTATGTTCCTTCTTGTGCCTCACAGGCCACTGTAAACTGTTCTAACAAGTGACTATAATTGCCAGTTGCTTATATATGGTGCATCCTCCATTTTGTGCCCCTGAAATCCTAATTCTCTGAGTACCTGAGTGCATGCATACATCTCTCAACTCAGCAGACTGACCACATTCAGTACCAATAAATACAAGAATAGACAAATACTTGCGTGTTTGCAGGATGAGGTCAGAAATGGTAATTACAAACAGAATATCCAGTACTGGGGAGTGCTTTGGCAAGGTGATTGATGGCTACATCTCGCTTTCGCAGTTTATTGCATGACTCATTAGCACTACTGCACTGACAGGTCCATGTAGCACTGCTTTCAGACTTGTGCTTTGTCTTGAAAGTATTTAAAACACGCAAATATTTCCAAATGGTCTTGACTAAGTTTTTAAAATATGAGTTGCAATGCACATTTAATAAGGAATGAACAAAAGCCAGACTTCCTGTAATGCTAACCAAATCCTCTGGGATACACAGGAGCTCTCCTTGGATCTGCTTATTTGGGTCACTGATAGTTTTGCTCTTGAGTTTCCTGGGAACGGGTTTCTCTGCAAAATGATCCAGTGAAGACAATCTATTGTCTACGAAAGAAACCCCAAACTACTTCAGGAGAAGCCTCTTTCCTCTGGTATAGTCTGGGCATTACCAGCCTGTATAAGCCTGAAAACCTGTTGCAGCCTGCAATGCCAGCAGTAGTTGTACTTGCTTCCAGGAAAATCCAGGTTCATCTCTTTGTAGTAAAAGCATAATAGAAAGGTGCTCAACCGCTGACAAAGCAGTAGTAAGGACTTTACAAGAGACATCATGCCAAAAACTTTGGAATTAAGTAAGAAAACAGCTTCCACCATATGACAGCAGCTCCATTGCAGACACAGGTACAACTATCAGAATCTGCTTTCATGCTGCATCATCTCCCAGTATCCTGCAGCCCACCATGGCCTCAGAGAAGGCTCAGCACCTTCCAAGGCAGAGCAAGGGGACACAGTTGGAGCTGGGGGCAGCTGGCACTGACTCAAGTCCCTATTCTCCCACACAGAGTCTGCAGAGCAGCCAGTCAGTGTGAATACTCCATTCTGGAAAAGGCAGAATCTGTAATACGGAGGTGATAAAATAGTTCAGAGAAACAAGAATCATTTGAATGGAATCGGGGCCTTTACAACACCAGCAGCACCAAAGGTGTCTCAGAATTGTGATCATTCAGTTGTTCTGCTGCTACATGATATACACCTATGCTCACAAAGCTGCCTGAGGGTTTGCATTCACAGGACTTTAAATACAAACATACTTTTGCACACAATGGCAGAATTCATTACTGCCTGCACAGCAGATACTGTGTTTTACAGGTGGAGTTGCTCTGAGCATCAGACCAAAGCAGTTGTGACTCCAAAAGGAGAGTGAATCTCCTTACATGACACCTGCCCTGGCCTGCCTGTTCTGCCACTCTGCCATTAGGTGTGTGACACAGTCATTGCAGTTTGAACACTGCTGGTTGTTGTTTTTGTTTCCTATGTAAATAAATGTTACATAAACATACTCAGCATTTCTTACAACTGCTAAAATTGGGACCTGAAAAACTACCTACACTCATCTCACACTTACAGCCTACATTCCATAGATAAGGCAGTTAAATCACAAAAGCTAAAAATCATTGAGAGACACACCCACCCATAAGATAGTTCTACTAGTTTTTTCAAGAGATTAAAAAAATGCCTTTTGTTTTTTCTTAAAACCTGTAAACATTTCAGTCAAATGAAAGTAGAAAGATCACTCTGGCTAAAGCAGATAGAAGGTTGACTACCAGGTTTGCCCACCCTACCTTGTTCCTTATTCTGATGGCACCTTCCCCCACAAATAGCTCCAAGATTTCTTGGGCAAACTTGCACAGGAATGTATTTAGATTCTCAGTATTGCAAGAATTCATTTATTTCTACAATTTAAGAATAGCACAAACAGGAGTGCCAGATTTTATAGTAAGCTCTTCAGCTCCATAAGAAGCTTAATGTTCTGTAGTTTGCTGCAGTACAGTACATTCCTTTATAGACTCATTAATCTCATACTGCATACATTATTTGGCATCTGATCAGCATATTAAAGGAGATTTCGAAGATACAAATGGGAGCTGGACTTTTGAATTCCCTGGCTTTCAGTGGGAACCTGGTTTCTAACTTCCCATGTGATTTTTCAAAATTTCCCTTCCAGCACAACTCCTTAAACTGATTCCCCAACCTCAGTGTTTGGATTTACACTGTTAATTTACTTGTGTTTTATTTGGGAAACTCTAGTGCCTTTTCAATCTTATATAAATGTGTATATATAGGCATTCTATAAGTACAGGGTATGTCATATACAGTCAGTGTTTGCTATCAGCAACTGTACTCATTAAACGTATTTACATACATACTTTTTTGGCTTTTAACCTTTCACTGTACGGGTTTTGTATCCAATCATTAACACTCTGCTCCTTTCCACTTCCACAATAAACCAGAGAGGTTTGTTTGTTTGCTTTTGTTTATTTCTAGAAACACTCAAAATCACAATAAAACTTCATTTGTACAGCATTTTGTGTTTACTACCTTCAAAAGCATGATCTCCATGAGTTTATCCATGGAGAGCTCAAGACCTGATCAAGATGAATGCCAAATGCATCTCTAAATCTGGTTATGCTGGTAAGGCTGGAGAGTCCCAAGGTTCCAGAGGCAGGGCTCTGATAAGGAGCCTGCTTGCCAACTCCAGATCACCATGATGACAACCCTCAGCTTTCCATCTCAGACTGTGTGTGTTACAGTCCTCATTCTTCTTTTGGTGATAATTGGCAGTTTCTTTGAGGTTAAACCAAAACCCAGCCTGGAACAAGGCTATTGACAGAAGGCAGGTCTGTGTGTGTTGTGGATAGACACAGGTTCTGCCTGTGAGCACATCTAGCTTGGTGCTAGCTTTGGAGGCTGAAGCCTTTGGTAGTCTTTAAGGATGATGATAATGACTGACAGGGTGAAGCAGCAAGGAGGCAAACTTCAGTCCGCAACTGAGAAACTGCAGACACCCCATCCCTGGGAGTGTTCAAGGCCAGGCTAGAGTAGGAAAAGAAATTGCATGATTCTAGTAGTGAGAAGGCATGAAGAACTAGATGGTTTTTAAAGCTCTCTTTCAACCTAAACCATTCTATGATTCTCTGAAACTCTAGAGCTCACATAAACATTAGCACCATATTTTTGCACTATCCTCAGCCATGTGGACTTCATAAGGACTGAAGCATTTGGCTCCTCACTTTATTTTTAAATAAGGACATTAGATGCAGTTGTAGCTCAAGAAAAATCCTCAGTGAGTTTTGTCAGATACTTTTGGCTTCCGTTAGTGCCTAGAAGAATCTAAACCAGCAGCAATCTTATCCAGCTTTGGCTTAGTAGAGTTTGGGTAAGAACACTTACACAGGATGCACTACTGCTCCCTAGTAAGAACAACATGTGGGTGGCAGCAGCACTCAACTAAACAGTCTGGTGGACAGAAGCTCTGTGGAGGGCTGCTACATGCAGGACAAGAAAATTGCAGACCTCAGGGGTTAAAAGGAAATAATGTAGACTCACTTTTGTTACTTCAAAATTATTTATTCCTAAACATTTTGCTCTAAATAAAAGTCCCTTTTAAGGAATGTTGCTATCAAGTTATGAGATCACTCAGTGATACTAGAGAGACTTCAAAAGCTAATGTGTTGTGACTCTTCCTCAGAGGAACACAGTCCTGCTCCTTGGGACTGCAATGGGAGCAGGTACAGAGCACTCACAGTGGGGTGAAACAATTACAGAAATAGGATTCACAGGAACATTAAATGCTTCCCATTTCTGGC
The DNA here is from genome assembly GCA_013400955.1 of Drymodes brunneopygia. Lineage (NCBI taxonomy): Eukaryota > Metazoa > Chordata > Aves > Passeriformes > Petroicidae > Drymodes > Drymodes brunneopygia. The sequence continues at coordinate 936,728 of VZTZ01050734.1, forward strand.
TTGAAGAAAGGCTGCTGGGCTTTTCTACACCAGGAACACAGCAGGTTGCAAGTTCCTTCAAATCTTTTCATAAAAAATAAACCCACCACATTTCATGTTTTATGTTTTGTTTTGCTTTAAACCATGTGTATCTTTCACTCAGGTTCTAAGACAGATATTGAATAAGGAAATACAGCAGTTTGGTAGGCTGGCAGAGACTAAGTTCTTCACAACATCTGGACATCATCACCTCATCCTTTCACAGCTGTGATTTGCCATCAGCTGTTTCATTTCAGCCATTACAGTTCATTACCTACACATTTTGATTCATTACTGAGAACACTGTTCCTGACAAATATTCCAATATTCTTAAATTACAAACATCTTAGGGAAGACTGCAGTTAGGGCAAATTAAAAGGCATGCCAGATATTTTCATATACAGATGATTTATGAGCATAAATGACTGAAAATCAAAGTTTTTTTCCCACAGGAACTAAATTTCTCCCATATATAGTATCATTGTGATAGTAAAATTGCAAGGTTACACCCCAAATTGCTTCAGTTCTGGACCTCAAGAATGAACATTCTGAGACAAATTGGAATTAGCTGTCATCGGGAGTTGAGAAAGGAGGCTGAATGAGGATTCAAGGATTTGGCAAATGAAGCCAAAATCACCTGACCCAGTGTTGGTGATAATCCCACTCCAAACTGCAGGCTAGACCAGCTTTAGCCTAACAGAGAACCTTCAGTGATCACTCACAAGCTCACATTCCTACTATTCTATCAATTCCAGCATGTTTCAACAGCCCTAAGATTACAAAGACTAACATTAAATACTGTATTTCAAAAGCATTAACCCCAATAAACACAGGCCAAAATGGAAAGCTTAAAACATCCTCAAGCTCACATAGTCATAACAAGCTAAGGGTAAAAAGAAAAAAACATGCAGCATCCAAAGGACAAGAAAATTCAATCACAATTAAATTCCTTTATTAATATCAACTTATATTTAATCAGCACTTCAATTCCATTTTAATTCCAGCAATGATTGCAACCAAATGAATATATGCTTTTAGTTCAGAGAAGTTTGATTAACTGATCTTGGATATGATGCAGCCAAAAAGTCTGGACAAAGAGAACTGAAAAGGTTTTAATGCATATCAGCTTGTAGGAAACACAACAACACACCATATGCTATCCATGTGGGATCCAAACACTCCATCTTAAAAACAGCAAAGCAATGAGTTAAGCAGTCCTTGCAGGAGGAAATAAAAAGTCAGGTGTGCTAAGGAAATCAATGCACTAGCCTGTTAATCCAGTAGATCTTAATGAATTGCAATTGTGTCCAAGATCTGGCAAGGCAGACTTGTAAATTAAAAGTTAAGGACAAACCTTAGAACAAATTTCAGTTGGATTTAGTATTCAACTTCTTATCCTGGACACGCCTACAGCTCAGAGTCCCACCTTCATCTGTTTCATACATCCATCTGTGAAAACTGTTTGCTAATGAAAGCAAGGATACTGGCGTAAAATTGAAGTGAATACAGAAATCAATAAACTATAAATTCTGAACAGAATTTTAGAGTTTACCATTTAGAGACTGTTAAAAAAAATATTTCTGAAAGTCAGTTATTCTGACCTCCTGAGGAATACAGCTCGCCTGCCTTCCTTTCTGAAGCTTACAGTAATACCTGTGCCTAAGAAAATGTTAATCAGTAAGTTGCTTTCTCACTCCATCTGTCCACTGACTTCTTTTCTGTGTACTCGCAAGATCCTTAAACCAGTGAATTGAAAGACATTCTAACATGTTTGGGCACACAGAACGCCACCTAAATAAAACTGCAGTATCAAAAGCCATGCGAAGCAAAATAAGGATTAAACGGACTAATCACACAACACAGAGAAAGGACAACTGACAAGACTTAACAGATCTGCTGCTGAGGACATGGGAACAAACAGGTTAAAGAAGCCAGTTACTGCACCAGCAGTCCTCACTGCAAGCTCCTCTGAGCTTACTAGAGGGGCTTGCACACAACCATTTGTTGCTTCATGGCACCACACTTGTAGCTTTGTGACAAAGATTCCCACAGGTTTAACTAAATTTATACACCTCCTTCAGATCAGTTAAGCTAATGCAACACTTTGTGTGGACACCTGTATAGCCTCAGAGCAGAATTTTTCCTGCAGCAGTTTATATGCGTTAATCTAATCAAATAAGCATTTAGCTGCTTTCCAATTTTGTGATCCATTACTTCTCCACACCACCTCCAAAATTTATTAGGAGGACAATCAATGTTTCAGGACAATCAAGCTTTACAGATTGCATTCCCACACAAACAGTTCTCTTCCATTGCCAGAAGCTACTATTATCAAAACCAGGTATGTTTCCAAACATAGCCCCTTCTCTCCAGTGAAACCAATTCATGTTTTAAGTCTCCATCTTGTCCCAAGAAGAGTGACTGACCAGATTATAAAAGTTTCACAGGTCAGATTCAGCATACGATCACTAAGTGAAAAGTGCTTATTTTAGAACAGAAAACTACCATACTTCCTTTATAAGGAATATTACTATAGCACTACACAGAAAATCACTTACAAGGGATCTAAACACTATAATTTATTCAACACTGCAAATTAAAGAGAACATATTTGAGATCTCTGTATGAAATTCATCACCATAGTGAACACAAACATTACAGCTAGATGAAATGTCACATTTTTGAAAGCAGTGATGCTATTTACTTCTCCTAAAGTGCAAATAAAATAAAATCATCATTTCTTCACTATGTATTTATCCAGCCCCTACTGGGATTTAAATACAGCATCTCCATTAAGTCAATTCTACTAAGAATGTTTTAATCAAGTTTAGTGTGATGCACACGCTCCTACACCAACATCAGATTCTTTTTTAGGTTCTACTGGATTTATTTGCTCCTCTTCTTTCAGCTTCACTTCTCTAAAGTCTTCCCTGACTTCTTCTAACAGATCTGGCTTGAAAATGACATCCAGTGCTGTCATTGCCAAAGCTTTTGCTGTGCGCAAGGCATAGAACTGAGCAGTCTGTGACCCTGCAGGAAAAAAAGTAAGAGGAATTTCAGGTTAGATTACCAATATTAAACCACTTGCTTACTGCATAAGGCATATTTTATAAATTAGATCATAAGTTTCAGCTGCAAGAACATTTCCTTAAAAATCTACATGAAATAGATATATTTTCCCATGCCTCAAAACATTTTTTCCTTTGCAAGTACTTAATTTTCTGCTAGTGATACGAACAACTAAGACTGAGAACAGGAATATGAGTGTTCACATTATGCTCTTTAGAAAATGTGGAGTTTTATAAGCTAGCACTGTTATGATTCCTAAGTATTGTGTTTTAGGAATAAAAATGACTTTTATCTTTCAGCTCATGCTTGGAAATCGTTCTGAATATGCTGTTGTGGATAATCCTCCTAATTTCTTTTGTCTAGATGCTATTATGAAATCAGGCTTTTAGTATGAGGAGTGGCCATCCTACCCATGTACTTGTAATCTTAAACACAAACCCAGAAATTCTACATTTGCCAGCTTTTTCTGCAACTCTACTATTAATGTTGATTGTTTCAGGGTCCTTATTCAGCCCAGACCACATCATGCTTGACAAAAACCCCCCGTTTCTATAAGATATTCACATGCAGCCAGTTTCAGATCTAGTACTTACACTTTTAAACATTTACTGCACCATAGCTTTGAATACCAGTGAAACATGGGAAAGCTTTAATTCTCTGTAATTTGAAATATTTCTAATTTCTAGATTTGCTGGAGTGAGCAGTCAGCAAGCAGCCTATGGAATGCTTAAGGATTCCAAAGATAAACCTGTAACACTTTTCACTTCCACTCACCTGCAGCTTCTGTGTACTGCTCAGTATGATTCAATGCATCAGAGCCAATATAAAAATAAGGATGAATCCCAGGGACTACAAATGTAACATTTCCAAAGTCCGTGGAACCTAGAAACAGCACAGAGATTTTCTTAATGAAAAAGTGTTGGGCAGTTTTGAATGCCGTAAGAAAATGTAATGGTAGACATTCTCTCCAGCCCACATCTAAAATGGAATATCCTTTGCCCCAAATACTAAAATAAAAACATGAGTCATTATCCATACAAAGATCTCCTATCACCAAGGTTTTCCCTAACTAGCCATCTTCAGGTGCTGCTCTCCAGTGCACTTCTGATCAATGATCAATTACTGGACTGCAAGGAAGATGTATCAGCACATTCCTATTCCTTTTACTGTTTATTTTTATCAAGCATCTCCAGATAGCAAGCTGTTAATTCAGAAACAGGAAAACTGCAAACCTTGGGAATTTCAGGCAGTTCAGCTATTTCCCTGCTAGAGTCCCTTAGAACTAGGCCAAACAATTCCTGCTTCTTACCAATATGCAAATATCCAGCATACTGTAGGGGACTAAAGCAGAAACTCTATCTTTAAACAAAAACAGATTGAGGGTAACTGGTGTTCCCCCCATGGGTTTTGATTATGCTCAGTTATGGAAATCTCAATGGCACAAGCATCCTTGAAATAAAATCAGAACTAAACTCCAGACAAAATGCTAGGGCTTTGTAGACTAACACCTGATAGCAATGCTTGCAGATTTTAATGCTGATTCTTTCATGCCTATCACTTTCAGTATGTTATCTAGAACCTATCTCACAGCCTTATCTACTGAACGACATCATCTCGAAGTAGAAGATTCTTCATAGTAAGTCATCCAAGAGTCTACAACTACATCCCAAGTGGTTTTGTGTTGTTTTTTTGTTTACCCAAACAAGCAATCCACTCATTATTTGTTAAAATGACATTTCAAAGCTGGAGAAATCAACATACCAGTTATTGTTAAATCCAGATACCAGAGGAAGCACTGTTTTGCAGCAGGGAAAAACAGGGATGACCCACTAAGATCTCAACTTTTTGGGGGACAGAGATGCAAGAATTGGTTTCTTTAGCAATGGTATATAAAATTTAATTTTAACACATCAGGTAGCCTCTACAGTGTGATACTTTATGAAGAGAAGAAATTGCTAATGCCTTAAGATTTAGTAATTAAATTATTGAAGAATACAGATTTTACTTGGAAGCTTTATTTTTTTCTTGGAACTTTATTGAAAGTGAGTCCACAGAGCCTACATTATGAGGACAAGAGTTTGCTATTTACTCTGCTTACGGATAATGGAAACAGCAAAGCTTGTTCAAAAACATCTCTTCCCCTAAATGCAGGATTCATTTGAAGAAAATCCAACTCCTGGTACAGCAACGAGTTATTTTAATTTCCAGTAGTCTGCACTATTGATTCATTCTTTGATCAACCTGGACAGACAAACCAGAAGTTCTGCATATTCCAGACTAAACCAAGGGTTCTAGACCTGCCTTACTAAGTCCTAATACACAAACTACTGCAAAGACTGTGCTGCCTTTTCCTCTACTCTCGCTTAGAGAATGAAACATTGGAAATTTCACTACATCATAGCTCTCAGTCATGTCATTCCTCCTAAATTTATATCCATATTCAATGTACTACCAGTTGACATGTTATTGTTGCTGAATAGAAGAGATTTAAATTGGGCATTTTCTAGTAATATGGAGAGGCAAAATCCAGGCAGCTTTTAATAAAAATGTGACAGCTAAATCTTCCACTCCATCAGAAAAAATGTTACACCCTTTATGGGAATAAAATAGAGGTTTGTTTAGTACACCAGGTGTTCTAATAGTTTCCATACAAACATCTGAAATTGTATGCTTGCTAGACACATACAGATTGGGATTCCTTCTGGAAGCATAAGTAATTGCAGTTATCAATGCAATATACATAATCCTGCACTATCTTCAACAGAGAGATACTGGAGTTCCAGCCTCTCAAAAATATAGCCTGAAGCTTCTTCAAGTCACTGAATATTTAATGGAGTCAATATTACCACAAACATGAACAGAGGGGAAAATACAAAAGATTCCAGGAAACATTTATATACAGTCCCAAGCTTCAGAAGTGGAATTTTCAAATATACTAGACCTTTTCAAGAATCTTTATCAGTCTTGTGCACAGGACACCAATGAACCCCATGAATACTACATTTTGACCAGATTAAGTTAGCACAGGTGTGAGTGCCTCAACTAAGGTTTGTTTAACTAAGCCATCTGCTTTAGGAGGTTATGGATATCCTGTAGTAAAGCTACCCTATGATCAGAAGAAGAAGAAACAGGTTGTGCCACCTGGTCCAAGCTAGCTGAGTTTCTCATTATGTCACTTTCCCTGGCTGTGTGCCCAGCGAGCAGTGGCTGAGATTTGAGGCACTCAAGGAAGCCTTGGTGGTGCTTATCTGCCTAAAGCAATACCTGGGAGCAGAGCGACACTAATGCCCATGCAGAGGTGGCAGCGAGTACGCTCAGCTCTTAACGACTGTCCTGCTGCACAGACATGGAGAAGCAACTGAGCTATCTTCCTTCCCTTTCAACAGAAGGAACTGATATCCTAAAAGAGAACATTGAAAACCACATGAAAACTAAACAGAAATAGAGGTCCTGAAAAAGATGACACAAAATNAGTTCCGCTCCTATGGCTCTGGAGACTGTGCTTTGTTACCTCTCCTGAATTCCCACTGCAAAAATTCAGAGAAGAAGCTGTGGAAAGAAAATTCAGTAAAACCTACAGCAGTGTGAGATAAAAAAGCAATTGCTCAAGCACATTTTGACATTTGACACGCAATTCAAGGACAGGACAGTCATACAGGGAGTTCTGGTTTAAGCAATTAATGGTTAACATTTAGCATATCATGTAACTTACATACGAAAGCCCTATTGCAGCTGGGTGTTCGTGCAAAGTTCACTTCAAGACCTCTGAACAAAAGCAAGATCACTGATATTCATGATCATCCTTACTGCAATGGTTTGAAGGAACCAACTAGCAGAGCTCCAGAAAGTTGCACTACAGTAAACATTTTAAGGTTCCTCAGTCCCTTTCTTTGGCTAAACAAGTAAAGTAGTAAATCTTATTTGTATTACACTGAAGAAAGAAGGAAGAAATCTGCCCTAAGTTATAATTTGTTTTTAAACCCAAGACAATGAACCAGTGTTTAATTTGGAAGGGAAGTAAGAAACAGAAAAAACCCTATTACCATTAGAAACCAAAAATAACATTAGATATATCTCCCCTACCCACAAAAAAAGTGTGTTCCTAAACACCAAATTTGTCCAAACTCCAAAGATAACCTGCATTTAATATAGAGAAGGTAAGTACCACAATCAAACGAATTAAAATAACATTTTAATGAGAACAGTATGTTCTTTTTTAAGAGAAAAATCTTCAGCATGAATGGAGTAAAGATGTTTATAAATGCAGTTAATATCAGTAGTGAAGGCTAAAAGTATGAGCAGAAGTTGAGACCTGAACAGAGCTCCTGCAGGAAGATTCTGGAAAAAAAAGGAGTGTTAAGGATAACGAGAAACCCACCTAAGCATTTAAGAATTCCCATTTCTGTTATAGCTCTGAGACCAAAAAAGTTAAATCATTAGAGACATATTCAAGACCCAAAAGTGAACACCTACTTGAAGAGCACCCTTTGGAAAACTAATCTGTTGAACTCATGACCTAAAATTAGAGGCATGTAATTACCTGTTAATGAAAAGATTAAAATAGGGTTAGTGAGATGCTTAAACTTCCATTTATTAATCTCTCCAAAAAAACTCTGTAAAATAATTGTTACATTCTAGTAGATTTGTTTACATGTAAGCTTGGAAAATATTATTAAACAAGGTTCCTAAAACCAAAGTCTCATCCCCATTCATAGCAAACCAGGATTCTGTATATTAAAGCCACAGAAAGAGACACAATTCATTACACATCCTCTGAAAGACTGTTCTCTGAAAGACTGCTCTTAGCTTCCCATCCTTTCCCCCAACCAAACTGTTTATTACTTCAAATATTTTCAGAACTATTATCAGAAGATGTTTACTGCTTTTCATACCTATTCTTAGCTTCTACAATAAATACAGAAACACAGGCCAGCGATATAAACCTTTAACAGAGCTTCAGCTTTGTAATTTGGCTTTTTCTTCTGATCAAACTGTATTTAACTTAGCTCTATTTTGTTATTTTGTACACTTGAGGGTTGATCAACCTAAGCTTAAGTCACAATGAAAAATGAAGGTGGAGTTACCTGACAAACCATTCAAGATAGCATCTTCTGATATAAAATCTATTCCAAGCTTCTTTCCGTTCTCCTTGTAAATTTTCTGCAGGCTCTTATTTGGAAGCACATTGTAGTAATCATTTTCACCACCTTTTATTTCCACCTAGACAAAAACCCCGAATTATTATAAGGTTTTCTCCAGTGTAAGGCAGTCCAATGTAAACAATCTGAAGGCCAAAAAACCCCCTACATATCCAGACTTCAAGCCCAAGGCAAAACAGACATAAGTGTTAAGTTTCTTTCAAAAATACAACATTCTGCCAAATATTATCCTTGATGAAAACACAGATGGTGTTCTGTTCAGTTTGCACTAGACAGCCAAATTCCAGAAGCAAGGATTTCAAATTTTTCCCCAAAAACAGGAAACAAGTATTTCCTGTAACAGTGTCTAATGATTTCACCTGCCGGTACTACTAAACTACATCGAAATAAATGTAGGCTTTTATCAAACTGTGTTTTACCTTTTCTTAGACTGCTTCCATTCTAAACTTACAGCCCCATTCACAAAATGGCTTCACATAGGTAAGAAATTTGAAAACAAGTGGAAAATACCTACCAATGTCAAATTTCAAAAGAGATCTTAACTTTCATTCTGCAAAAAGTGCACTTTCTGAAACCCTTTTCTAGATACAGTGAAGAGGACACAGTACGAAAACATCTAATGCCTCAAATAGAGTATAAAAATGACATGCTAACATTCACATAGCCCATACCTACTTGTTTTGATGATCACATACATTCTTTTTACAGCTGATTTAGTCATAAGCCTGTAATTAACAGAGCAAGTAGAACCATCTATCTTAGCAGCACAACACAAGGTAATCATATTGCCTGAACCACCTAGATGAGACACACTTCATTTACTAAAAGCAAAAGAAATGAAAATGCTAATTGAAAAATCACTCAGTTTTTCACGTTTCGTTGCTACATGAGCCTGCTGTTTAATGGGGCAATGGGCCTAATGATCAAGAATATGGGAAAAAAACAGACAGAAGACCCAATACCTGTTTTGCCTGTTTCTACAGGTGAGGTTTGCCATCAAGCCTCCCAGGTGTCTGAGCCTAGCAGCACTATCTGTAGGACAGAAGAATCATCCACAGCAAAACAGAAAGAAATTACAGGGCACTTGAAAAATTGTATGTACATGGGATCAGGCAGGATGCATCCAAGGATGCACAGTAAGAGAAGTAGAAATGCAGTCTGGGAGCAATCATTTTTTAAGTGTCACTGAAACAGAGGGATGTTCCAGCTCACTGAACAAGAGCTAAAGGTCACATCCTCTTCAAGGGCCAAGAGGAGGTCCTCAGAAACAACACACTCCTCAGACTGTCCTATCCTCAAATTCACAGAGGGATTACAGAGCAAATAAATCCTCCTAGGACTCATGCCCAGGCTCTTGAATCACAAGGTGATTGTGAACATCCAGCATATAAAATGGAACTCATTTAAGAGCAGACCGTGCATGACCAAGTCTAGCTTTGCATGACATGCCTGGCTCAGATGACACAAGACATGCGAACTCCAAGTATTTTATAACCAGTGGCACAAAATACCACACTGCTGCCTTTTACTTGTAGCACTCATCTGCAACTGACACTGGTGCCATCAGTGTTTTAGTATTTTTATTACTGATGTAGACAATGCCTGTGAGACCACATCTGGTGCTGTGTTTGTTTTGTTTCTCCTCAAATCAAGACCGGAGCTAGGCCAGGGGAAGGCCACCAAGATGATTAAGTGGAGGACAGGATGGAAGAACTTGATCTGCTGAGCTGTCACAGAACAGAAGGTTAGTGGGGCATCTTACTGCTGTCTAGAGTTACCACATGGGAAGGGCACAGAGAAGGCAGAATCTGACTTCTCAGATGTCAAAGTGATGCAACAAGAAGCAACAAAGGAAATTCCCACTGGATACAACAGAATCACAGAGGACTGATTTGGGAAAGTACCTATGGAGGTCATTTTGTCCAGTTCCCCTGCTCAGTGAGGGTCACCTAGAACTGGTTGCCCAAAACCGTATTGAGGCAGTTTTTTAGTATCTCCAAAGATGGAAACACTGCAATTTCTCCTGGAAACCTGTTCCAGCTCTCAAATCATTGCAGCATAAACATTAGGAAAACCCTTGTACACCATGAGGTGGATAGAGCACTTCTTGAGAGGTGGTAGAATTTCATCCTTGGAAATACTCAAAAGTCCACATGGCACTTAGCAACTTGCTCTAACTGGTCCTGCTCTGAACAGAGAATTAGACCAGACAACCTCCAGAGGTCCCTCCCAACACAGATTCTTCTAGGATTCTGTGGAATTCTATTTATAAACCAAAGCTTTCTTTCAGGACACAAAGCAAGAGCACAGCAAAAAGTATCACAGTAATTTAGATTTACTTTGGCTAAACACTATGCAGACAAATAAAATAAATTTTGATTTTCTGTTCTGGTCTATGCAACAAAAACACACGATAATTAATACATTCTTACCTTGCATCCTGTGGCCAGTGCTGCAGATTTGAAGCAGTTCTCAACCTTCTCTGTCAGAATGGAAAGCTCTCTCCTTGAAGGAGCACGCAAGTAAAACTCTAGTTCAGTGTAAGAAGGAATGATGTTAGGTTTCACACCACCATTTTTTATTACACCTGCAGAATGAGTAAAGTCATGCTGTCAGTGTTAATTGCAATTGCTTCATCTTCAGCCCTGTCATGAAATTCCTCGGTCAAGAACTATAAGTATATAAACAAAACCAACAAAACATCAGCTGAGCATGAAATACAAAGAATGTAAAAAATGCAGTATGTGGACAAAGTTTCTTCATCATGTCAGATTAAGTGGAACAGGTACATGTCTTTCAGCACAATTTCACAGCATTCTTTGGTTACACATCTGTTTTACATCCCAGAGTCAAGCCAAACTAGCATTTCTAATTAATCCCCTAAAATTCAAGGCATTGGACTCACAAAGCAATCTTTCTGCCAACAAAAAGAAATTGCTAAAAGGGCTAACTTGGATTCCAACTTTTAAACACTTCCTCAATTAGCATGTTTCCAACTTACTTTGTTTGAAGAAAAACTGAGTAAGCTGCATTTCACAGCAATACTGGAATAATGCGTGTACTGCAATGCACAGAAAGTTCATTAGATTGCTCATATTAATTCTTCAGAAATATTGGAATGTATAATACGTGTAGACTTATTCACAAGTGCAATTTGAGTTGAAAGTGCTCCCTGGAGGAAACGGGTGATTAACTACATCTTTTACCATTATGGCATCAAAGGCATTACCATAAAAGACAGCAATATTTAGATATTTTGACAAGAACACATTGTAGATACCAGTTCCACATTACATTTCATTGCACTAGCAGGTAGTTGCTTCCAACAGGCTGTTTTCCTGGCCTCCTACCCTCAATTTCTTGTATGTGGAAGTCAATTTTTTTGTCTGTAGAACCTGAGAAACTTATACCTTAAGCGGAAATATTGCAGAAGTTACTGATGTGTGTCACTTAGGCCTGAAGATACAGCACTAATGGGGTGCAAATAGGCAACAAAACCTTTCTTTTGGTGCAGAAAGCCTATTAAAATTATGAACTTCACCTCCAGTCTCAAGTACGGTCAAAATAAAACACAAGGTGTTAAATTAATCCAGTAGCAGTATTTGCCCATAACAGGAACAGCTCAGATGAGAGGGATAGACATCCAAGGAAAGGAAGGAGTTAAGTATTCATGCAAATTTCCATGACTCATACCCATAACAAGCTTTCTCAGAACAAGTAGCTTCATGGATAAACAGCTTTCACTTGTCTTGTCCAGCACAAATGTAAATAGAACTGGAGAGAGTCTGAGTAGGTCTACAGTAAAATTTCAATACAACTGCAGTATGGACTGGACAGCAGACCTGAATTAAAAGTAGGCTGCCTGCACACTATTAGTAGCACCCAATTTGCCCTTCTGAATGGAAACTTTTTTTTACAACCTCTTTAGTACAACTTCTTAAACAGGAAAATAAAAATCTGCATTCCTGTTTTTCAAGGGGGCAGCATATACTCCTTTCGTAAGCAGGGAAGAATAATAACATCAAAATCTCAGATTAACTCAAGACAACAATATTTCAGTACATGAAACATTGGTTAGAAATTCTAGACTTTAAGCCATGGAAATTACTTCAGCTTTTGTTAGTGGGTTAACACTACTATTTTTAGGATCACTTAATTCAGCCACTGATTATACTGCAAGTCCAAAATATGAGATCTCCTACACAATGTTGTAAAGAAAGCATTCTTAAAATTAAATCTCATTCTGGCTGCTTGTCCTTTCCCAGAAGTAATTTAAATATTTCCACTTCAAAAAACCAGGTTTATGACAGCAGTTGTATCAACACAGTAATTTCAGTTTTGGTGCTGTTCAGGAAGCATCACCTCTAGAAGGATTGTTTAGATACTCAAGATTTTTTGCCAACATTACCCATGCAGCCTTTAAAAACTGCAAAGAAAGGAGTATTTAGGGGTTTAGGCTTAGATTCAACAGAAGACTTAGGCTGCTTTAGCCTTAAACCTGCAACACGTTGGTTGCAGATACCAAAACTCATAATTATGTGCCTTGTTTTCTACAGAGAAATAGGACAGAGAGGCTGTGCCTGCTGTCTAAAATTCATTTGGGCATGCTGCACAGCCGAACTGCAAACAGCTTCATCTACAGTCAAAAGGATTAGGACTCCATCCAGATATCCTGGAGAAAAATACACACTTGTAATATATACAGCACAAGCAGCCAAGACATAAAGATTAGCTCAGAACTCTGGAAGGGTTTCTAGCTCATAACAAGTATTCCAAATAAGCAGCACTACATCCAAAAATCCTGCAGAATTGGCAAAGTTTCTTAATTTCAACTTGGAAAATGTTGTGTTGGGTGTAATAAGGAACCCTGGGTTTATAGCTAAAGGGCAGCTTCATCTCACCTTTTGAACCTTTCTCGCTTTACAGACAGAAACGTACAATATTGAAGGAGGATGAATCAAGCTAAATGGTTAACATGTCTTACTGCAAAATGGCCTTTCTAATCCAAAACCTAATAGATATTAAATATTAGCATCCAGTGAACATCTAGTTGATTGGGCTACTAACCAGAACTATAATCTTCTGCCATCACTTGTTTTTTACACTTCACCAAATAAATTTAATTCCAGACCACTAGACCTTTCCAATAAATGCCATCTAATAAATGGAAAGTCTACTAAAAAAGTGATGCAGTAAGTAGTATCTCACCCTTTGGAAGCAGTTAATCTTACACCTTTGCAAATCCACATATATTAGGGAGTTCAAGCCCATGTACCAAAATAAACTCAGAACTTTTTTCTTTCTTTCTGAATTGCAACTTCAAGACTTAAAATTTGTCTAGCCTTTACATGGGCATCAAAATCCCCTTTCAAATCTGACCTCTCAGCCTATTTTGAGCAGTTAGTTCTGGACACTGACATGGTTTTAAAGATTGCAGACACACCATTTAAATGAAATGGTGTTGTTTTATAACATCTGAAGTGACTATACTAATTTAGTGCTTTAGTGCAATGCTTTGGAATGTGCGATATTCTATGTTAGTACTTCAACAGCCTAAACTCTTACTTGCTGAACATTAGGTTTAATGAAGATCTCACCATGAACTCTCCAGGTCGGTTTCATTTGCTGTCTTAAAACAGACAGATTGTTGTATGCAAGAACAGCAGCATCTAATGCATTAACTCCTTCCCAAGGATAAGCAGCAGCATGAGAAGCTTTTCCATAGTATTTCACAGTCACGCTAGGAAATAAAAGGCATTGCTTATTTGTTTCTCATTCACTGAAAAAAAATCTTTGAAATAAAAAAGTTCCTTTTGTTCCCACAAATATACGTTTTGTAAATTTTGTGCAGCATAACACCAAACAATTTACCTGGCACTAGACTGTTGCATAGTTGAACTATCTTTGAGTGCAGAAAAACACTGGAAGATTTCTAGAAAACCAATAAAATGGAATGATACCAAGAGCCAGTCAGGCAAGGAAGTTACTGGTAACATTCTATTATAAAGCCTTTTCCTGAAGAGTACAAGTTTCACATATTAATTTAATTTCTCTAACCCTTTTTTTATACTACCTGACTGTCCTGAGACTTAAAGTTACACTCTTCTCAGAGGGTAACAAACCCTTTTCTCAGATTCAAAACTGAAAGTTGAATGTCCTAATTCTTGTCAAATAAAATATGTACAGTATGTAATATAGCAAAAGCACGTAAGATCAGATACAACCCACGTCTAAATAACAGAAGTCAAGTTTTACAAGTACAGTAAAAGCACAGCCTACTGTAAAATACACATTATTATGCTATAGCAAGGATGTTCTCTCCTTGCACCCTTCAAAAAGGTAGCAGAAAGGCTTGCAACAAGGAGGAAATCTAATGCAAAGGCTATCCTCCAACTTCACAGAAGTCATAAAATATTGCACCTTAACATATCCAGTAAAAATTCATGCTTTGTTTCATCTGGGGGCCATTAATATTAGCCTTACAAAATAACTTAGTATTTCAGACTGTATGAAAACTCTTTACACAAGAGGAAAATATTCAATACTGACATCTACCTGTAAGGTCTCACTATTTTTAAAATACACAAAACTAAATCTGTTTGTACTCCATACTCACTCCCTTACAGAAAAAAACTCAATCTTCAAGCTTAAAGAATTCCTCTCACCCGAAGACACACAACCTGTCTCTTATCCAGCTAGGACCAGCCTAACTTGCTTGTTCCTGTCTTGCACAAATGCCAACTTAACCAGTTATCCTGAAGTGACCCCTTGTGCTCAGAACCATGCCACAGCAGCAAGTTAACACCAACACTTAAATTCTGGATGGAAAAGAGGGACACAATGCAGTGTACTGTTGCAACAGGAAACATCTCTTACTACTGCTGCAATCCAAATTAAACATGCCTTTTTCTATCCCCACTAATCTTCCAAGACAATCATAGAACCCATACCATTAAGAAATATAACAAACTTGTCCATTAATATCCCAAGTATTAGACTGCAACCCCTCAAATCAACTCACAAAGATCCCAGGACACTCTCAAAAAAATAGAAAGAAGGCAAAGTATGGCAAGAAGTCATGCTGAAGTAATTTTTTCCACAAGAAACATGTGTCTCTTATTAAGAAAATGTTCTTTCAGCATTCCTTTACTTGTACTTCTTTTGCTACACAAATGTCACAGACACTCAGAAAAACCCAACAGAATTTGCAGAATAATAACACTCTAAGCCAGTTTATGAATACCAGCAGAAGAATGTAGATCCTGTTTGACCAACAATAAATAGGCTGATTAAGTGAACAAGAATCAGCAAACTTTGGCACTTATTCACCAGTTATCCCAGTATGTTAATCTTATTTCAGGCACACGCCAGCTTTCAGAATTGCAGACACGGCAATACTAGCAACTTAGCAATCACCAGTCCTTAAACTCCCTGCAAACAACCAAAGATCAATTACAAATTAGAAAAACTGTCTTTCTACCTTGAAATCTCATAATTACATAAAACATGTCAAACTCAGTATTTCAAGCTTTTAGAGGTAAGAAGTTGTTTCACTCAGCACTTCAATTCCATGCCTCCTCCACGTTCAAAGGTGTAAAGGCTATCTAGGACATGAATCCTACTGCAGACCTTGACCTCTGAAGAGATTTCCAAATCTCACAGTATCAAACTCAAAAGGTTATTGCAAGCAGAAAGACAAAACTACCATTGAAAACTACATCTTGAAGATTATAAATATAGTCTTAAGCTGAAGCAAAGGCAAGTTGGGCTAAGTCTTGAAGGAGGTTACAATAACCAGTTAAGACTCTTTAGAAACACTACAAAGGAATATAGCAGAGAACTTGCCAGGTAACGAAGACTAACCCTCTGTCTCTTTTAACATGAAACTTGGCAGTAACAGAAGCAAATAATGCACTGGAAACAGCCTTGGTGAAAGAAAAGTGGTCAGTAAAATCAAGCATTTCAGAGCTGGACGGTAGCACAACCAAGCTGGTAACAGTTCCCAGTACATCAAGTCATAAAAGATTGGAAAATTAGTTATTTAAATAATTCAGAAGTTAGCCTGAGACAGTCAAAAGTAATACTTGAAACAACTGTTGCACTGGAGGAGTTTACTAGTGGGATCTCTGCAAGGTAAGACCCTGGGATCAGGAATCACATAATACATAAAACGTGACATAAACTGTAGGAATAAAACCTGCTGCTAGACTACTGCTGGGACACTGTGGAAACAAACATTTTTAACACCAAAGGAAGAACAGCATGGCCTTGCAGCCTGGCAAGAAAAGAATGAAGCTCCAAAGTATTTTTTAAAAATCATGTACTTAAAGACAAAGCATTTGCCTAAGAGCTGATTGCTAGAAAATTACTGAAGAGGAAGTCCCAAAGACGCCAGCTGTCTCCAAAATTATAAAGAAACACTATGGTCCCTGCATCAGCTGAGTAAGATCTCAGGAAAATTGCACCTCATGTACTGTGTACAATTCTGGGGGTACACATCCACCAAGGTGTACTTCAAGACAAGTCAAGTGACTCCAAGTACAAGTGAGCCAATGCTGTCTCTGAATATCACAGCTAATCAGAAGAAGATAAGGTATAATTTTCAAAGAGTTATATGGCTGACAAAAAAGGAAGCCTTGTGAGTGTAGGACTCTTGTCCATCCTTACATTGGGGGCAAACATGAAGTAAAGACAGGAACTACATTGGATCAAAAACAAAAAGCTGATGTGAGAGTTAATACAAACAACATGACCATGACTAAATTTACTGTGGAAGTTAGTACAGATCCAAACTTCAGTCAGGCTTAGCTGGCCAGTTCTTTTCAAAAGGAGGAAGACAAACCTGAAACACCTTCCAAACTGATTAAAATGCATAGAGAACCACATGACTGACATCCAGGAACGCGTGGAACTATAACCCTTGAGACCTTGTAGTTGCATCTTCAAATTCTACTTTAACAGATGGAATAATCACATGCATGTTTAAAAGAAACGCCTAGAAACATTTAGAACAAAGAACGGATTTTTGGGATACATGTAAGATTATCTCAGAGCAGTCAGGGATTTGAACACTAGGCTGAACACAGCACTTTGGAAGAATGGCTCAGAGTGCCGTTCACTGACAGTAACCTGGCTCCTTAGCTGACTGCCAAAACCTTTGTCTGAAGGGCACCTGCAAGGTTCCGGGTTCAGCCACTGCTAAGGCAGGTCTCCTCCTCGGGAAAGGGACAAATGGCTAATAAAAAACCACTTCTTTCCACCTGAACCCACCCACTCACTCATGCTCGGCCACGTCGGGCAGGTAAGCAGCGTTTTCTTGCGAGGGGTGCGCCATGAAAACCACATCCAGGCCATCGAACGCTCCAGCCTTGATCAGGTCTATTTTGCCTCCTCCCTGCTCTTCCGCGGGCGTCCCCAGCACCGTGATCTGCAGCACAAACGCACAGAGAGAGTCAGGGGCTGTCAGGGAGCGCTCACCACCGCTCCCCCATGAGGGTTCTCACCTGCACGGCCACGGGCTCCGCCAGGCTCTCCAGGGCGGCCTTCAGCGCCAGCGCGGCGGCGGCTCCCACCTCGGCGATGAGGTTGTGGCCACAGGCGTGCCCGAGCCCGGGCAGCGCGTCGTACTCGCAGAGGAAGGCGAGGCGGAGCGGCTCCTGCGGGGCCGCCGTGCCCCAGTCGGCGCGGAAGGCTGTGCCCAGCTTGTAGCGCGGCTGCACGGCCCAGGCGGCCCCGGGTAGGTCCCCGCCCGAGAAGAAGCGGGTCAGGGCGTCGTGCGCCTGGTACTCCGCGTACGCCAGCTCGGGACGGCTCCAGATGTCGCGGCTCAGCGCGCCCAGACGCGCAGCGTTCAGATCCACGCTCTCGCACGCCCGCTGCTTCAGTGCCTCCAGCACGGCGGTGGCGGGGCCGCTCTCCGGCGGCTCCTGCGGCTTCATTAGGCCTCGGGAGCACCGATCCCCGGCACACCCGAACCTCCCGCCCGCACCTGCCCTCCGGCGTGACACCTGCGCTGCCACCTCCTTTTATCGCCTCTGCCACGCCGCGGGGCACGCTGGGAAATGTAGTTCATTATCACGGCTTGGCCTACAGGAGGTGCCCAGCCGGAACTGCCCGCCCCAGCGTGCCTGGCGCGGCGTCCGCGGCCAGCCGGCAGAGTTTGGCGGGCCCGCCCGCAGCCTGTGTCGGCCGTGCTGACCCTCGTCGCTCGGTCGCTCCCCCACCATCAAAATCGCGGAGAGACTAGGAAGGGTAAAGGTAGAAAACTCACGAGATGAGTTAAAGACAGTTCCATAGGGAAAGCAAAAGCCATGCACACAAGCGAAGAAAGGAATTAATTCACTCTTTCCCATGGGCAGGCGGGGGTTCAGCCATCCCCAGGAGAACAGGGCCGCATCACACCTAACAGTGACTTGGGAAGACAAATGCCAACACTGCAAACATACCCCCTCCTTCTTCCCCCACTCTACACATTGAACATGATGTTCTGTGGTCTGAAATGTCCCTTTGGTCAGTTGGGGTTGCCTGTCCCGGCTGTACCCAGCCCCCTCCCCAGCGTGGCAGCACAAAAATCAGGAAAGGCCTTGGCTCTGTGTAAGCCCTGCTCAGCAATAACAAAAACATCTTTATGTTATCAACCCTGTGTTCAGCACAAATCCAAAACACAGTCTCGTGCCAGCCATTGTGAAGAAAGTTAACTCCACGCCAGCCAAAGCCAGCATAAAATATTAGAAAGATAAATTCTTGTTGGAAGAATTGCCTTGTTAAACTTTAGGGCTTGGTGTGCCTCAGTAATCTCAGACCTGGGGAGAGAGGGTGGTGTTAAAAAAGCTTGGGAAGAAGGATGTCCCACTGATAGCGGGTGAAAAGAATGCAGAATTTACAGGCCACAAGGACATTTGGCAGAACTCCCACGATAGGGAGGAAACTAACAAAGCTAACTCAGCAACTGTGCTGAAATCAGCTCCAACTGGGTGAAAGGTAATTCTGGCAGAGGGAGATCGTAACCACCAACTCATGGCCCCCTGACTCAAAAGAAGAGAAAGACTGTGTGGACTAATTAGCACAGAGACTAATTAGAAGAGAGGGACTAAATGTTTTAACAAAAAATAGAACACAAAGTAATAGGAAAACTATGTAACTTATAGCCAAGGAACAATAATGCCTTTGCTAAAATGTATAAGTAGTGAAATGTTTTGATAGTCTATTTGCCACCCAGCACCCATTTCTGCGCAGAACTGTAAATAAATCAAATACCTGACTCTGTTTGTGAGTTGGCCTCTTGCACACTGGGTGAAAGAACCTAATTTGGCACAACATGCTGATGGAACACATGCCTTGTTCCATACCTGTGTTACCATCACAACGCCAGGAGATTGCATTCAAGTGCAAGGTGTGCTGTGGCTCTCCTGGGCTTGGAAACATCCCGACTTCTTTGACATCTTCATTTTTTTCCAGCCAGAAGCCCTGTCTGACTGCATTTAGGTTTCATCTTTACATTTCTCCGGGATTTCTGCAGTCCAGGCCTGTGAGAGCCAGCTGATTGGGAGTTTTTAGACACAAGACACAGCAAGGAACCTGCCTATTGAACCAACCCATACCTGTCACAAAATGAAGTCAACAGGAACAAAATGGCAAATTCTGGGGGTTTTTTTCCTTTATTCATTCAATTACCAGAAATTCCCTTTTTATTCATTGATCTACTGTATTCTTTCTCCAAAACTTTTCTGTCACCTGGAAAGGTGCTTTGGTGTGCTGAACTGCAGGTTTCCCCTCTCCACAGAAGATGGGGGAGGTTCTTTTCTTAGTGACACCCGAACTCTGCAGGATTCTCAGTTGCTCCAAGAGCTCAGGCTGCCATTCCCTACATTTGTCATGAGCTATTTTTACCCTTGCAATGTACTATGACAAGTATTATGGTTGGTTCTTTCTCTCCAGCACTAAATTCTTCCAAATGGAATAAAGCCATCCACCCCAGAATGTGCTGAACTTACTTTGAACTCTGGATACATATTGAACTATCCTTATGGATACATGCAGTAAGTATTTGTCAACAGCTGAGGGGCCACATACTCAGCTAAGGGTCACATAATTCAGATCTGTTTGCCAAGAGATTTTTAGGGCTGTAAGCCCTTCAGAGCAGCAGAATGTTCCTGAGGATAGTGCCAGGCCAGCATTCTTTAGGAACAATCATTTTAGGCATCCATCAAACTCAATCACTTTTGCAGTCATGGAAAAAGCTGGCTCCCACATTAAGTTTTAATAAGGAGGGGGGAAAAAACCTCATGTATTTTTTCTTCCCAAGTACCTGATTCCTTGAGGCACTACTGTTCACTATACAATTTTGTATTTCTTCAATAAAAGCACAGGGTCCTGTTGAACCTGCACAGATTCATCCTGACACTCCACAGCTTTACATACCTGATCAGGAGTGTGGCATTACAGCTGAGGATGCCGAGCCTCAGAGCCACAGCTAACAGGAATGGTGGGGCTTGGCCATGGGGCAAATTGCACTGTGGCAGCTGCCTCCAAAAAAACTGGCTGCTTGTTTGGAGGCCTGAAGAAGGAGTAGAGAGTGCACAGGAATGCCAGCATCTGAAAGTGGGACAAAGTTAGCTCTGGCTCATCCAGGAAAATTTACCACTCATGGGGAATGGCTAAATTACTTTTAGGGATTATGTATTCTGCTCACAGCTTGCGGTTTTCTTTTCCAACTGAGATATCTCAGATAATCAGAGGGTTGAATTACTAATGTGACCACTGTCTCATTTGCTTGAAATTAACCTTTAGGATATAGTTGAAATCCTGTTTGTCTGCTGTGAGGATTTGTGAAGCATGCAGCACTAAGATATCAAATAATTTTATAAATTTAAGCATTACAGAGCTTATGCCAGCTTGAGAGTTCCAATTTGCATGTTTGAAAACTGGTAATACGTATCAAAATTAGTACTAACATCCGTTAACGAAATAATGGGTATATTATTTTGGTATGCTCCACTTCACAATCCCAGATAATTTGCACACTCTGCAAGTGAGGTTCCTTGAGGGGGACTTGCTGATCAGGAGAGTTTCCCTCCATACCTCCTGGAGTGTATTCCTACTGCTGCTCCTCTTGTGTGGGTCCAGCAACCATGTTGTCTTCAATGAGCTAGTTCAGTCAGTAAAAATCAGCTTAACAACCAAAAATGGATATTTTTCAGCTGGAAATGGTTTTGCAAGACACACAATAATTCTCTACTTCTAAAAGTTCACAGTTCCACCATGATTTTCCCTCATCCAAACAAGAATTTGTGCCACTTCCTAGGCCGCCTTTGGTATTTGTGGGACCTTTACCTGGGCTGACGCAATTCACTAAAATGGCACAAAAATAGCTTATTCAAAAAGTTGGGTAATTTCCTGTTGGTTTAATGAGTTAAATTGGACAAAGATCCACAAAGAGCCAGGACAAGGAAGCTGTAGTGAGACTAGATGTGTGCAAGCATGAGTTGCTCAGCCAGCTCAGCCACTCTGATAAATCCTACCCTGACAGAGCTGCTGGGAGCATCACTGTCGAGGACAGCCCACAGAACTAAAAATAAACACAGCTGCAGCACGTATTAAAGCAAAGTGGGGGGCTTGGTTGTGAGCAAAGCAAAGAAACGTCTTCACATAAGCTGAAGACTAGGCAAGGCCATGAGAATTTTTAATCTGGTACAATAAAAACAGTGCTGTGACTCCTGAAATCAGACCAATTCAGGAAGGACAAAGGAAAAGGTGTAAAGTACTTTTATTCATAAGCAAGAGATGCACACTAATGAGGCTTCCATTTCTTTAATAAAGAGCCTCTGCACTCCTATTCTTGTTCCTGTTCTGTCTTCTTGTCAGTGTGTGTTGTTTGTGTGGAAGAACCACTGGATATTTACCCCAGAGATGGGATGGTACCTTTCAAATTAGCAATAATTTTCTTGCTCCTTATATTAGAAAACTTCAGTTCTCAGTATTACACTATCATGTTTTTTCTTTTAATTTAGGAGAAGGCACCAGTCCTTTAACCTTTTATGCTGATTTGAAAATCCATTGAATCTCTTCAGGAGGAAGAAAACATTTTTATTCAGTACCTTCATTTTCTATAGGTTGTGCCTTGGGTCATGATTGCAAGAATGTATATTATAGTCAATCTAAATTATAAGTCTACAAAATGAAAAACATATAACCATAACATGTTGTTTTTCAAGACAGAGGAAAAATATTGGTCCATTTTTAAAAAACAAAGTAAAAAATACCATGATGATATTTTGATTGTGCTAAACAAATTATAATGGAGCATTAGATGGTTTAAAATACTGTTACTATATAGAGGAAATACAACCCAGGCCATATTTCTTTGGGAAAAGCAAAAATTGTGCATATATTAGTTCATAAATAAACAAGAACAAACCTCACAGCTGCTAATTCAATTCATATTCCTGGAATCAGGCTGTAAACAAATGCTTGTATTTTTGTTTTGGAGGGTGGATGAAGTTCAGTAGCTTTCCATTGGTCTAGAAGAAGGAACATCTGTTGTGGCCATAAAAAAACTGGATGATCAAGTTTACCACATCCCACATTAGCAACATTAGGCATTGAGGCTGAAACCCAGATCAGACTGGACTCGGTGAAAATTTTGCTGTTAAATTCTGGGTGGCCTGGATTTCAAGCCAAAATCCAAAACCTTAAAAACAATAGCACAGTGAGTATTAAAAACAAAAGTAGGCTGTTGCTGTGTGTAGGAGCTATACACTGACTTGCCTAAGATAACATTCCAGCCTGGTTTACAAATAGCTTTGTATTAGGAAGTACATACCAAGACATACAATGCTACAACAGTGAATCCTGTGTTTAAAAAGAAAGCATGGTAAGGGCTTCTTTGGTCAGATCACAATATCAATATCAACGCAGAGCAGAAGAATTTTAAGGAATTCAGGAAGAGAAATGGCTTAAGTCACTGAAGCATACTGTCTCTTTTAACCATTACTGGATCAAGGACGCCACTATATGTCTTATACATTTCTTACTAAGGGAAAAAAATGCAGGATAGGTGGGTTCAGAAAAGTGAATTTTTCTCCCTGTAGACATATCATTCCCATCACTTAAGAGTTAATCACAGTGAGGTCAAAAATTCAGAGCAGTCTGAGACAAAACACATGAACTTATTATTCCCCCCTCAATGTCTGGTTACATCATGTACAATACTCAGGATTAAATCTGAAATTCCTCACACAGCATGTTTTATTAGCTATTTGACTTAGTGGTTAAGGCCTCACCATTTGCCCAAATGCTGTGAACCTGTGCCAAAAAGGTAAAAGACATGCTTAGAGCTCAGACACCCTGACTGAGAAGGCAGCTGTGGCTATTTGCTGCTGCCCCCAGCTCTTTGTGCCTGCCAAAGATGCCTGCCACAGCTCTGGTGGCAGAATGAGACATAGTTGCCTCTGGGCTGTTTCAGTGCAAAGTCCAAAAACTTGATTCAAGCTGCCCCCACCCCCCTTGGCATGTTATGCTTTAAACATTGGATTTTATACTGAAGCAGCTTAGAGTTATCTGTGTTCTCAGTCTGCTGTCTCTACTATGTGGGTGGTATCCTCTGGGAGACAGGCAATAATATTTTAAACCAACACAGTTATTTTCAAAACAATCTCTTTCATGCACCATTAGCCACAGAGGCTGGTATAAGCTTTGCCAGCTTTAGACTGGTTTAACTTTCCTATCTGATGCAGATTTTCATTTCCACTCTGAAAGCTGTAAGAATGCAGCAAGGGCTTAGCTGTAGCTATTTTTTGCATTTTTTTTTCTGGCTGAGGTAAGACTGTTTTAAGAAGGAACATCAGGTAACTCCAATAAAAGTTCAAAAATTTCCTAACTTAAACATTGCCAATTAGAGCAGATAGCTCTAGTAAAAAAGACAGGGCTAGATAAACTTAGATTTCTTTCTTTGGTTTGTCTCTCTGAAGTCTTACATAAAACTTATCAGCTGCTATGGGGCTCTTAGAAGTATGCATAGCAGAATATAAACAGAGAATTAAATTACTGATATCCAAGACTTAACACACAAAACTTACTGACTGCTTGCTCTCTCTTTCATACGTAAGTTTTACTTTTGTAATATCAAGGAAAGCATCAAATATCAGAGATCTTACCTCAGCAGAAAATACTTTTGAATCCCTCTCACTCCTCCAATAAAAAATCCTGCCTCAACTATGCTCTTGTGTTTCTTACACTGTTACATTTTCAAATGTATTTTAATCTGTGATACGATCATTTTTCAGATTATACTATAGGTCAATTGTTATATTTGTGTAATTTCTGTAGTAGCAGCATCATTACAGTCACATTGCTATCCCAGTTTGAAAAGACTTGTGATGAAAGCAGCCTGATCACATACGTGTCTCTTCAAGACACTTGATGCTAAAACAGCTCCATTACTAAAAATATGAGCCCTTTTTTGTTTTATTTATTTAAGTATTATACTATTTGTTATATTATATTTGGTTGTAGCTTAGATGCTTAGTTCCTTTCTTCCTCTAAGAGGCAGATTTTTCTTATTTAATGTCAGATAAATTCAAGAGTTCATTTCATAGCACTGATGCCTTAAAGACCTGGAAATAACACATTCTCGAGACAGTATTAGCATAGGAGGTAATATAAAGGCTGGTCTTTATTAGAGGCCTCCAAGGGGCAGATATGGAAAAATGCCCACCCTGCAAAGGGTGAATACAGTTTTGTAGGTTTAGAGTTTTGTAAGTTTAGCAAATTAGCATAATTGACAAGAATCCCCAGTGAGAAGCACAAATGATGAAGTAATTCTCCCCTTTTGGTTCCACCGCTTCTGTAGCCCCATTTTAGATAGGAACTAAACTTTGTTTATGAAAACGTGTCTCGAAGAGTTGGTTTCAGCCTTGGCTCCCAGGAAGAACCAAGATAGGATAGGGGCTTTGGGCCCCCTGGGGTTTGGAGCCTCTGGAATGTGTTTTGTCTTTCTGCTGTCAGGGTAGGGAAGTGGTAGGGAAAAGTACTGGAGCTAGCTAGGAACTATATAACTATACTATATAACAATAGCCTACAGAGCTACAAATATATATATGAAGGAAACACAAAAGCAAAAATCATTCCGGCATCAGCTTGACTTACTAACTGGGCAACAAACACAAACAGCCCAGAGTGGAAGGAAAAACTGATGGTGAGATGTGAAAGGCTTAAGTCTCTCTGGCTGCCAACTCCTCTTGAAAGCCTGAGCAACAAGGTACCTCACCTTTGGGCAGGAGAGGAGCACGCAATGAGCAGGGAGTGCAGCTTTCCCACTGTACAGGCACTGTCTGACTCACAGACCACAGCAGGGAAAACAAACACACAGAAAGCAGGTGGGTGTGTAATGGCCACAGGCTGCAGCCACTCTGTCCATCAGTGTTAGTTGCCCCCCCACTGCCTCTAAAAGAGAGGTAATCCATCCCTGTACACACAAGGCCAAGTGTTTTCCATTTTTCACATTTATGACAGTGCAGATGTAAGTGAAAAATGAAATCTAGACTGTGTTAAACTTTTCAAAGTAATGAAAAAAATCTTACCTTTCCTGATGTTAAAATGACCCTTTACTCTAATATATATGCCACTAGTTATTTACATCCTATGCTGCTAGAAATAGTTCAATTTTGATATTGATTCAAACAGAACCACAGTTAGGCCCCAGTTCTTTTATTCCCTTGGAGGAAGAAAGTACTTTGAAGCTCTTACATTTCTTTATTTTTAATAGATTGAGCCTTTAAAGTATTACAGCTGTTTGTTCACAGACAGTATCTATTTCTGTGTTAAACAGACAGAGGATGACCACTCAAATCAATTCAATATACAATTTTCTATTTTTAAATTTATATTTAAATATAGATGGGCATTTTCTTCTCATAAAATTTATGTGAAAGCCTCTAGTTTGTTTCATGTGAGTATACTATTTTGCAGATAGACAGAAAATTTATTATATATTTGCAATCCGCAGGAATCTTAAATGGATTACATCTGTTAGACATCATAAATTACTATTACATACTTTCTTCTGGATTTAGTGGTACTGAGGAGTTATTAAGACAGAAAACCAGCTGCTTACTGCATCTAATTGAAAATCTCTTTACCCTCAAAGCTTTTTTGTTACTTTTTGTAAAAATCAAAAGTGTGATCTATAGCATAATAATAAAACACTTGTATTAAGTGTTGACATTTTCCATAATACCCTTAGGAAATTACATTAAAAAGAGTAATTATTTTGATTCTTGATTTGTACCAATTATGCAAATACAAACACAACAAGCCTTAAGGGCATTAATTAATAATTATTTGCTAAAAATATTAATTTAAAAAAATACTTTCAAAACCATGCTTTATCTAGTCAGAGTGGGAATATACAAAACAATAATACAGTGGCTATAACTATTATAGCACAAAATTATTTTTTCAGTCTTTTTAAAAATTTAATTTGTAGTATCACAAGTAAACACAGAGTATGTTTGCACTCCCATGTATACTTCTGGGTTTACTGCAGACAAGAAGAGGTTTATGGGTATAGTGAATTTGCGGATTTGTTGGAATTGATATCATTTTTCTGGGAAAAAATAAGCAGGTAAGTGAAAAAGCAGAAAAATATATTTGTCTACAGGGCTACTCTAAAGAATCGTATTTCTATTTTACAATACTATGAACTTTGCTAATTTTGTACATATAACTCATGAGAGTGCAGTTACACATGTGCAGAACTTTGCCAGAATTTCAGGGTCATTTTGAACTTGTGCAGTCATCACTATGAAATGAAACAAGTATGCTTTTGTATTTTTAAAATTCAAGGAAACTAGGGCATCCAGCATATCCAGAGACCTGTGAGCAAGTACTGACAATGGCAAACAGTGGAGGTCAAACTATATTACTGAATAAGCTGGTCCAATCCACTTCGGTTTCCACTAATGGTTAAGATGATTTCGAGGTGAAGTCATACATTGCCCAATGATATCTGGCAAACTTAGGCAATGTGTTCTAGCTGTTTCTAGCCCAAGAGGGCTTGATCTTTAGTTACCTCATCCTGTTTACTGCTGCCTAGAGTTAAGCTGTTTTTTTTAAAGCACGTTTTAGAGACCCTGAGCTGCAGTTTGTTGGGGTACTTTATAACTTTGTTACTGCTACTAACATCCAGTTTGTAGCAAGGTGGTCAGGGCTAGTTCCTTTAATTAAAAATTCATCTCCTACATTCTCAGGCACAATGTTCATGTACCACTGTCTGTGTGCTCTGTACTATGTATGTTTTATGTCACATTTTGTGAGCTCCCCTCTCCTTACCAATGCTGCTTACTGTATCAATACCAAGGACACTTGTGTGCAATGCCAGTGTGCAAACCCCTGAGGACATGTGCCTTTCCAGAAATCTCCCTGTGGATAATTTGAATGCTTTTACTTAAAATCAGGAGCACAAGTTTTGGTTTTTTTTAGAATCATCCTCACAGTGTGTGGGTAATTCACAATGAACAGGCACATTGGCAGAGAGCTGAGAGTGCTGTGCAAGGAACTTAAAGACAACTGTGGATGTGAAACACTCTTCACATGCTCACCGTTAGAGAACAAGAGAAGCAAATTTAACTGCAGCCTGAAAAGACCCACTAGGTACCAATCTGGGACTGATTGCTTTCCTAAGCTTTCAACAAGGCTGCTGAAGAAGCAGGAAGCAGGCAGACATGAGTACTTCTTTGCTGAAAGCACTATTGCCCAGGATTCACTATCAGCAAAAAAATCAGGCCCTTCTTGTTGTGTTGCCTCCCCTCTCAGCCATACTCACCTCTAGTATATTACTTCAAGGCCTGCACTCAGTTGCATTATGTGATTGAACGAGCTGTTGTGATTAGTAGTCTCAGTACATACAGCAGCTAGGCAGAGCAACAGAGTATTAAAAATACATGTTAAACTACAGGAGACCACAGGGAATCTGGAAACCTCTGTGGGTTTTAAGTGTCAACAGATGGCATGGCATGACCTACTTTGGAATAAATAAATTTGAAAAGCAAGGGTAAAGTTGCTCTGTCAAGAAGTGTCTGTGCTGGTACTGGGAAGCTGCAGAGCTGCAGAGCTCAGGGGACCAACAATGGGGTGTCTCGAGGCTGCCAGCTGACTGCAGCCCAGGCATCATTAGTATGTGTTGGCTGTTCAGTAGCCTACTCAATATGTGCTGGTAATATTAATCTGGGTTTCCTAGCAGCAGGTGCTTCTATCATAAGATTTTCTAGCCTGATTGCTTTGCAGATTGGCAGAAAGTCCAAGGTTTGAGTGACTCAAAATAGCAAAATTAAATTTTCAGCCCTAGCAATATCTTTTCTGGAGTCAGGCTGGATATTGATTCTGTGGTATCACCTTTTACTTTTAATAGATACTTAAGAAAAAACTACTTCACTCTCCAAAGAAAAGAATACAGTCCAGTACTTTCAATCAGCACCACAGACATAAAAGCAATTGTCAGATTTTTCAACTCTCCTCTTATTTGCTTTAAGGTATACACCATCTATTAGTACTACTGCTAATTTTAATGGCAAAATCTCTGAATTGTGTTATTTTTATAGCATCACTCTCCTCATCAGCTATTTTGTAAATTTCACCTATCTTCATTATTGTATCCAGCCTTTTCCAGAATGTCCCTTAAAAAAAAGAGCATATGAACCCTTCTAAAAGTATAAAGAAAAAATAAACTGGATAGCATTGTCTGTTGTGAGACACAATGTGCAGACAGGTCAGATGCTTTACTGAGCTCTGCTTGTGGAGTAACACGGATGTGAAGCTCATGGTTCCAGCATGTATTCACTTGATTTTATGGACAGTTAACATAAAACTGCTATTTGCTACCTGGCAAAGAGAATGAGTTATCTTAAGCCTGCTGAGCATCCTCTTTGTAGAACAATGTAACCAATTAATTATGCTGTATGGATAATTTAGGTTTTTTTCATCTGTTCAAATTTTTACAATTTAAATATGTATAAACAGTTCAGTTATAAATACAGTGTGTGTACTTGGCATCCTGTGTGTAACATAAGGATATGCTTTCCCACCAATATGGGACAAATCCTCTCAAGGGACACTAAACTAAATAACCATTTGTTTTTAGATGACAGTTGAAGAATCAAGACACTTTACACAAGACCCATTGTGATTTTTAAAATCTGCTTATTCTTTTAATCCTGTTCATTCTTAAACATTTTATATCTTTCAGCCCTTTAAACTCAATATACAGGTGACAGGGATAGATTGATTTTAAAGCTTTCCCAACCTGTTAGCATTATGGAGCTATATTTATACTCTCTGACAGGGAGAATCCTGTATGAGAGGGGAAGGCTGAAGGCATTCAGCCATCCAACCCTCTGTCAGGCTCCATTTCAGATGATCAGAATTGACTCTGGGTAACCTGGCCTGACCTTGCAGCCACCCCTGCTGTGAGCAGAAGGCAGGACTGGAAGATTCCTGAGGTCCCTTCCAGCCTGAATTACCTTATGGTCAGGTATTGGGAACTATTGTTTGCATTAGACTTTGATGTGGTGAGCCTTAGAAAAGCAACTTTTCTGGAGTGCCAAAGGCACTTTCCAAACCCCCAAATGTGCAGATAGACCTGCAGCTCTCCCTGTGGTGTAGGTATTCTGCTTACATGAGAAACATCTCAGGTATCCCACTTTGGAGCCTCATGCCTGCCTTGAAGGAGAAGAAGAAACGATTATAACTCATCGATATCTTCAAAATACACATCTCACTTCCTACAACAGCTGTGACATCTCTTTCTGCTCCTTCACTTAATACAAACCATGAGCCACTGCCACTGGAGGTCCCAGGGAGGAACACTGGCACTGCAACCATGTCATGCTGTGCACAGACCTTCCCATCACGCAGGCACAAATCCTTGCTGCCCTCCCATGGCAGCAGATCTGGTGACACCTCCTTGGCTGGGGAGGGTTAAAGACCATGAAGAGTTCTCAAATTGATGGCGAGCAGCACACAACATGTTTCTTCCTGCCTCAAAAGGATGCACAAACAGCCCTTTGGATGAGTGCATCATTCAGGTGATGGTGGGGGAGCCACACCTTTCTCACAAGGCAAGTCTCACCCTAGTCCATGGGGTGACCATCATCTCTCACGTTTGCCTTCTTGGTGCCCTTTGTGGGATGCACATTATGTAAGGGGAATGAAAATGATGAAGGTGTATAAAGAATTTGTGGAGAAATTATTAGTAACTTCATGGTAAGCATGCAAACATGGACCTTTGGTAAGGCCCTGAGCAGGAACAAAGGTTCAGTACCTGCTCAGTTTTGTTCTGAATTGTCACATCACTAAGTCCACTCACTAATAGAAAAAATAAGCATATAAGTGTCTGTAGAGTCAGGCCTTAGACCCGTGGTGACATTTTCTGTGACTGATTTCATATGGTGTGCATGTTTGTACTTGCTTTCTCTCAGAAATTTCTCCCCCAGCACTTTGAATGTCCTCTCCTTAGTAATGCAGAAGTCCTGGTGTCTGGACAGGACAAAGAATGAGAGTTGTCTGGACATGTGGTAAATATCCCAGGATGAGGGGCTCTTCATCCCATTATTATGAAGGACTAAATCACTAATGAAGCTTTATTTAGCTTTCTGGCCAGGATGACCCTAAATTTTCATATGTTACATATCTAATTTGCTTTTATCTCCTCCAGATTCTGTGCTTATACAGTAATACTCAGTTTACATTCAGAATACAGAAAAGTTCTTATGCAATTACTTTGAACAAAGCGCTAGATTCACAAAAATCTGTCAGCACCATTTTTTTGAGGACATGGTAGGAATAATGCTGTCTTTTAAATGTTTTCTTCTATTTATTCTGCTGATGATACCATTCAATTTACAGCAATATTTTTTATTCTTCACATGACTAATTTTGTAGCACAAATCCAGAGTTGTCAGAAATCTGAATGCAAATAAACTATTCTTAAATATGAAAACGTGTTGTGAGGTATCTAGATATAAGACCAAGAAATATGTATGAACATTGTTTATAGAATTGACAAGACAGATCAGGGATGCATGACTAAGATGTAGTATCTGCTATAAAAATACTTTAGTTTTCCTGAAGAAGTGCTGTAATAATGCTATGTTGGGTTTGCCTGTCAGAGTATAGGTGGCACTTCCACAGCTAAGATTTGAGAACTGAGATGACAGTCTCAGTTCCACTCCAGATGATTTCCAAGATGCTGTAAATTAATGGGGTAATCAAGGAAAAAGTCACAGTCTGAGTCATTACAGGAAAGGTCAAAGGATGTAGAAAAATCAGTGTCAAGCTCCCAACAAAGGTCCTCCGGTTCAGGAACTGATCTTTCCACTGCCAAGAGAAAATCTGTCCTGACACAGTGACACTCCAAGACCTCAATTAAATCAGAGTGACTGTTCATGTGAGGAAGCAGAGTAGAAGGAGAACTTCAGTTTCTGATATTCTGGACGTAGGTGCTGTTTCAGTGCCTGTAACATTGTAGTGATGTCATAAGCACCTCAAGAACACAGCTGAGGCTAAACTGTCAAGTCTTGCAAAACCTGTCAAAAGCTTTGCTAATAATAATAATAATAATAAAAAGCTAACTCAACAAAAGGCAAGGCCAGGCTGAGTGAGTATGAAATAGGATCCATGCTCTGAAGTTCAGTTAGCTCCTTTAGGTCAGATGAACAGTTGGGTATTTCATAGTTTCACCCCTAGTTTCATTGGGTATTGTTAAAAAACTTAGGTTAATCACAGTGAAAGGTGATGCACAGGTAAATTAGACATAGTAATCATCTGGTATCTCATACAGAAATTCTATTTTAAAAGTCAAAATTAAGTATCTTCAGTTAAAAGTATTAGGGACATTTTGAGAAGCTGTAATGTTTTTTGTTTTACTCTGTGTAGAGGAGGATTTTCGGTTGTGATACCGTATCGCTTTTAGGCTTTTAACTGAAATGTTAGATGTTTTAACTGGTGTTAGTTATAAAGTATGAGCACAGTCCAAGCATACAGTTTGATTGGTTCTAACTTCATATTACAAATAACTTCCTTTCAAAAATTAGGATGCTTTTAATAAAAAGGAACTTTGAAAGGTCTCCTTCCTTTTTCTTAAATATTATTGCCAATTGAGTAATAGCTGTCATAACCATAGAGGTTGCCTGTACATTCATGTAGCAGCGAATCTTTAATTTGTCTGTTAATGGGCATCTAGTCTACAAAGTACTGCTGAAAAATACTGCTGAAGTTATAAACCATCAGGCCTGAAAAGTATTGTAACTTATTTACATTTATGAATACCATAATTAACTAAAATAATTACAAATATTTAAAAAAAAAAAAGTTTGAAGTAGAGGTGAAAAAGCATAGTATTTTATACTACTCTCTAAGAGCTTACAGGAGATTTCTTTGGAAATATATTACTTGATACCTATCTCTTCTATGCTCCGACTAGGTTAGCACCGACAATATGTACCGGCCTAGATAAATTAGTGAAGTTCTGAAAAACAGAATTATTTATAATCTCCTCCAAACCTGTAAAAATAGTTGCCAGAAATATATATGTGCCTTTCTGTTTGCTGACTGTTAAGTTGAAGCCAGGGTTAGACATAGGTGTCTAACTTTTAGGCCCTTGATTTATGACATATTCTACACTGTTTGTCCTTTGATAAAAGCACAGGATAGATAGCGACAGCATAGTTTTATTTATTGAAATTTCCTCCAAAGTTCATTGCAGTAGGAAATGTGATTTTTCTACATTTTTAAAACCCCAGAGACGCAGTCATTAATATATCATGAGTCTGTGTTTTACAAAAGACACTATTTTTAGGGTATTTTGTACATGGTGCCAAAAGTACAGTGGATGTTTTCTTTTAGAAATGAAGGTTTCCTGCTTAATCCACTTGTTCTAATCTCCAGCTGTCTTTTTGGTAAAACATGAGTCGAAGAAAAACAAAAACATTAACTTTTTTGTTTGTTTTCTTGTATTCCTTTTTGCTTGCTATTCTTTCATTGTTCTGACACACCAGTACAACAATAATTCAAAAATATTTTTGTCTAATCAATTACTGCCTGATGTTCTCTACAAATAAATACATTACACTGAGCCACAAATACAGATTGAGCTGCTGCTGGCTGTGTTTTCCATCTGCAGAGCCTTTCCCCAAACTGCCTGACGACATCACATAGATTATTCTGACTCACTGGGATCTCACAAAGCCTCTGCCTAACGCAGGTATTAGCAGCAACAAATATTAGCAGTAGACATCAACTCGATGAAGCAACAGAGTAAAGCAGATAGAGAATTTTTAAGAGTGGTTGAGTCTGCATGTGATGAAAAATAAATACAGGGAAGGATTGCTTTAATCTGTTTACATAACTGACTTAAAATTAACTTGCAATTAGGCCCTCACCAAAAATTACTCAGTGATTATACCCTCCAGCTGCCTAATACAAGCATGGGTTCTGGGCAAGGCTGCAATGAGGAGGGATGAGCTGCTGCTCCCCAAATGGGTCTTTTGGGGGCCACACCTGTGGAACCAAAGCAGGCCACTAGAGGGAACTCAGCCTGTGCCCTAGGAGGCCTTGGGGCTGGGTTTTCCCTAATACTCACTTCCTTGGACCCTTAAGCACGGTGTACATAAAACTAAATGCATGTGCTTTAAAGACACCTGCGGCAGTAACTCCATCCGCTGAAGCAAATGTACCGGTGTTCTTTAGCATCGCGTTATGCACATGGCGCGTTTCATCTTTTCTATCAGTACTGATGTGTTTTTTTAACCTTTGTCTGTTAATTCTTTGCTTTCCTCGTCATCTCTGCGTCTACCTGGTGTCAATGCTCTCTGGAAGCGAACCAAAAAGTTACTGAATGTGCCCGTGGTTACTTTGTGTGTAAAATGCGTTCCTTACGTTTCTGGCAAGAAAATGACTTGGTAGTTGGAAATTAAGGAAGGGTGGAGAAATGCTAGCGGTCCTTAAAAAGCAGTGTGAGGGAGGCTGGCTGTAGCTGAGGAAGACAATATGGAGAAATGTTTCTGTGTCAGCAGAGCTCCTTCCTCTGGTCATCAGGCACTGGCTTCCTGCTTCTTCACCTTCTTCAGCTTCACTGAAGCCCAGAGAGAAAGCACGTCCTTCCTAGTCCCGACAGTGCCACCCACATCACCATCTTAGCAGTGTTAAAAGTAAGCAAAGCCCTTCCTAAGAAAATTGTGACTAAGATGGCATTTGGATCAAGGCTGCAAGACTTGATCAAGATTACTTTTACCCTTCCCCACATCTTCACATTGTATTCCCACAATATTTGAAAAGTAGGGCATGGATGTGTTAAAAATCATATAAACATGCAACACTTTGGAAAACTAGAAATAATCAGTTATAACAGCAATACAGGTTAACTCTTTGGTGTTGCCACTGGGGAGAGGATAAAATCAGACTGTGCTGCCGGTACAGAAGTTTCTGTTTCATTCCAAGGCTATTTGGGGGTGTGGGCTGCCCTCTGACTGTGTGCTACTTCTGGGGCTGTGAAGGGGAAACCAGAAAATATGAGGTTTTTTGGAAGGCTGCCTTCTTTAAACACTGAAATACACTGATACTGCCATCAAAGCTGGCATGTTTCAGACCATTGCTGAGGCTGGTGACTGTGATCCAGATGGGGGCTCACCAGAACTGGGGGTCCTGACCTGACCCCTCCTTTCACCCCAACACTTCCTAATGACAGAAATTTCAATGAGTATGTTGCTTGTTCATCCTTGTGTACCCTGCTATGGCTCTCCAGAGCTTCATCATTTATTTCAAACAGCATTGTTGTCAGAAAAATAAAAGAAATAAAAATTCATAAATGAAAAAAGAAGAGTGAAAATGAAAAGTCTTGAAAATAGGAGTTCAGTTCTGCACAGGCACAGCTAGTTGAACAGAGTTATCTGTGTGGACAAAGTAATGGCACCTGTGTTCCCAGTTTCTCTTTGTTAAGGTAACTTACATACAGCAAGAAGTCACATGGATGCTGTAGAATTCAGTCTTGATGGTTATGAATTTGATAGATTACCCTTGACCAAAATGAGAGAAAACACAAAGTTTTGGACACATGCAGCAAGCAGGCTGTACATGTGACCAGCTCTCAAACAGCAGATCCAGCCTAGAAAATGAGACAAAAAGTCTTGGTTCATGAGTGTCAGAGCTGCAGACTGCATTTTCATCTTCCTGGCAGGTCCTCCTGCCAGTGACCAGTCCAGGTCAGACCTCTCAGACTTCCCAGTCTCTGAGGAAACAATTCTTAAACTCTAATTGTTTGGGGTTTTGAGTTGTGTTTGACAGATTAATTCTATGGTATCTGTGTGGACCAGTACATCAGTTGTTTCCAGTCCTCCAGGATATCAAGTGAGGTATGTTATGGTTATCAAGGCTTGACAGGTCAGTTCATATCAGGTTGACAGGAGAAATCTTAAGAGAATTATTGCCTCTTCTAAAACTCTAACTGTCCTCTAGGAAAAAATACATTCTGTCTTGGAGGAATTGTACCCTGAACACAGCAGAATAAATGTGGCACGCTCAATTTGATTTTTCAGGTGAAAAAACCTACACGTATGAATATTTGCCCAGAAGTGAGGGAAACTGAGAACAATGAAATGCATTTAGGAGGAAATACAAGAAAAAAGATACAGCTGCAGTGAAAAGTAAAGAAAACAGCTGGGGAAGGTGATGGGAAGGCTTGAGGTGTTAAGAAGGACTGGCTGGTGGCAGAGAGAAACTGGATCGCAAACTGCATCTCCTGTTCTCCTGGAGGAAGATCCTCTCGCTTGGGAAAGACTGGGCCTCTCTCTTTCTCCCAGAATCTAATGAAAGGCTAAAGATAAAGCAAATGTAAACTGAAGGAACCCCGTGAGGATACCGTGCATGTCCATGGCCCTCTCAGCCAGCTGCTGGCTGCAGCATGTTTGCACAGCAGTGGAGAGCAGCAGCTAATGAGCAAGAACTGTTGACTTATCATCAGCCTCCCCGCTGCTGGTCATGGGGAGAGGACAGTGGTGTGTGCACATTATATATTGTATCAAAGGGTCCAAAAAAGGGTGGGAAAAGGGTGCAAATTTCTAAAACTATTGTGTAATAAAACTGTACACAACACAAAACCTGGTGCATCCTGATTTATCTCACCAGTCCTATCAAACTACAAACATTTCTAAGCAGAACCTTGTATTAATTGCATTTTATATACTACACAGTGAGACAAGGAAGACTTGGAGATCACACACACAGCAACCACATGTACTGGCAAAGGCAAAATCTAGCTGGACCTCCAGACACTATGGTTCACTTTCTGGGTGAAAGAACAGCCTACTGAGGGATCTCAGGCCAGCTAGTTCTCTTCTGCATGTCTGTTTTCCCAGATGTAAAACATGAAGGCTTCTAACATACAGTAATGTACATACTTCATCTGGCTACTTCTACAAAACTGTGAAAACCTAAGAGCAGTAAGCACTTGTGCAGCATTTTCTGACACTTGAAGCAGTGCTAACCATTAAGAATGCTGCACCAAGGTGCAATTTCTAGTAATGAACAGTAGGTACTGTCAGAGAAACAGTCAGTTACAAGATCTGTCATCTCACATTGTCATTCTCCAGATGGTCCCAGTCAAGGAGTAGAAGCAAACTGAGTTTTATCTAGCCATTACAATTCCTTAAAATTCCTTAAATTTGCAGTAACATCAGCTACATAAGGAGATAATTTTTTCTTGCAGTATCTTTCCTTCCAACATTAAACAATGGTGACATCTACACTGCTTCTCTCATCTCATAGTTGACCTTGTTTTTCAGGATATTTTTTTCTGCCTCACCATTTTTTTCCCTTTTCACTCCTAGTACACATGAGAAGTGGCACAAAAACACATCATCCCTTTTTTATTACTTGCATATAAAGAATGTCTAAAATTTGGACAAGGTCTATCAATTTACTACTCCATTAATTCCTACAATAACCTATTGCTGTTCTAAATATGATAACATGCAATTTCTGAATATCCTGATGCTAGGAATGAAACTTTAAAAAGCTTCATGCTATGTACATATAAAAGCAAATTACAGATCTCAAGTCATATATAATTTTAAGTAAGGGCACACCTTATTCTTTATTGTGCAGCTATGTCACCAGGCAGTAAAGAACACAAGAATCAGGTGATGAGAGAAACTAGAGAAAAGCCTGACTCTCTATATTAAGCCCTTTATAAAATGTAGCTCTAGGTCTTGTTTCAGGAAATTAAAAACAAAGTAAATTTTATTTTGATGGCCATTGCCGTCACCACTTATAAGGACATTGGCAAATTAAAGGGTTCAAAGGCCTACTTGATGAAAGCACACTGCTTCATTAAAGGAGCAAATGGCATCTTTAATACAAACAACAATCTCCTCAAAACCTTTTGCTTTATGACCTTAAGAATGGTACAACGGCCATAATGATTATACCACTTCTTGAAATACATACAGCCACTTACTGAACTACGACAAAAGAGTCAGCGAAGTCTGACTATATAAGTACAAGGAAAGTCCTTGATCCCCAAACACTTCCTCTTTCAGGAATAATTTAGGGAAATCGTGCCAGTTTACTCACCACTGGCAACCTACCCTGTAAGAACGTGTAACCAGTGTAGTTCTCAAACTGAAGACAAGGGTTTATGAACCACTCGGACTAAGTGATGCATCTGCCACACACTTGTAGTAATGTCACTAGGCTAAGGTTAAATAAAGGTACCAATGCAGCCTTCCAAGAGAGGCAGGGCTTTGCAAAATCAAAAGGCCCGTTTTCTGGGAGTTGAACAAATGAGATTTTATTACCTCATGGGAAAAAAAGTTAGAAAGGAATGCTGACTTCAACACAGGGGGGACTCTGCTAGGAAGTATTTGTTGTGCAAACTAATTCCTCAGGAAACTTTTTCAAATTCAGCTGAATTCTTGACCTTCCTGTCTGAGCTCTGATAACATTCTCCTACATTCTCAAAGCAAGCCAGAAAGTTCACAGCCTCAAAATTGCTGGTAACATTCTATTGCTCAACTTCAGCACTTAGGTCCTTTTATTGGATAATGTTATTTCTCCTTAATTGATGGATATGTCCTTCATCAATCTTTTCTAGTGAAACAGCCACTAAATATTTATTTCTTGCTATCAAAAATATTTAACACTGTGGTTCCTGTTCAACAAGGTAGCATCAGTTTTTCACAGAAAATGTTTACATTTTACAGTCTTTACCTCTTACTTACATCATAGCATCTTTTGGGTAAGAACCAGCCTATCCCTAAAAGAAAAAGATCTTAGAAATTACAACAGAAAATAAATACCCTTAAAAAGTTCAGTCAAGCATATAATATGAAAAAAAATATTTAAAAAACACATGGTAAAATCAAAATTCACAGAGCACAAGAAGTCATAGAAGAAAATAAGGAATGTGTTTAACTGCATAATGGAAGTGTCTGCACTTCCAGGACCTTCCAGGACTGGAAGGGAACCTACAAGAAAGATGTAGAGGGACTTCTTGCAAGAGCATGTAGGGACAGGACAAGGGGGCATGGTTTCAAACTGAAAGAGAGTAGGTTTAGATTAGATACTAAGATGAAGTTCTTTGCTATAAGGGTGGCGAGGCACTGGAACACATTATCCAGAGGAAGTTGGGGATGCCCCATTCCTGGAGATGTTCCAGGCCAGGCTGGATGGGACCTTGAGCAACTTGGTGTAGAGGAGTGTCCATGCCCATAGCAAGAGGGCTGGAACTAGAT
This sequence comes from Drymodes brunneopygia, assembly GCA_013400955.1. Taxonomy (NCBI): domain Eukaryota; kingdom Metazoa; phylum Chordata; class Aves; order Passeriformes; family Petroicidae; genus Drymodes; species Drymodes brunneopygia. The sequence continues at coordinate 975,753 of VZTZ01050734.1, forward strand.
CATCTTTAAGGCTCCTTCCAACCCAAGCCATTCTGTGATTCTTTGACTCTATGTAGAAAATAAAGGTAAACTTATTTTCAAAATTATAATGAAACATTATCTATAATCTTCAGGCTTCATATATTCTATAGACCTTTGTACTTGATTTCAAAACTGGGTGAAGAAGAAAAAAATCCTCAAGTGTGATGGTTATCAAATGTTTAATAACACAAAAGCTTTAAAAAAACCCCTGAAAATAACGAAAGTACCACTTAAAATGACATGCCTTGGATAAAATATTAATCAGATGAAATAAAATTAAATTTACAGTCTCATATGCAGATTGCTTAAGAATTCAGCATAATCTTTGAAGAGATCCTGGTGTAAGAGAGTTCAAATGCACATAGGATTTCTAGCTCCTGTTGCAGTAGGAGTTAGAAGCATATTAGCTTTAGTAGAGCATCAAGCCAGCCATTATTAATGAAGCTGTCTAATGGGCTGAGCCTTAGCCATGCATGAGAACCCAACAACACATACTTCTTTCCTCCATGAGAGCTGATTTTTCAGGACCATCAGTGCATTAACATTTAAATGTTTAAGAGTAAAGTGGTAGTTAACTCCCAGTTGATTCCCCTGCAGTTCTGCACAGCATTGCACTAGACTTTTAAACAGAAAGGATTTCCATTATCTGACAGAAGTGCAAATGTTCAGTTTCCTTAATGACCTCAGAAGATTTAATAAGCAATTTATTTAATTCCTGTACAGCAGACACATGACTAGCTGATAACACATCCACTAATTTTGTTAGTTTTCTTCCTTAAAGGCTGTTCATTCCTTAAGTCTTTATATTACACTGCAAGCAAGCCCTCCAAATATGACATGAAATGTTTTGCTGGCTCTGAACTCAAAGAAGAGTATGTTCATGTAATACAATGGCTCCTCTTCAGGGAACTGGGATAAGGAATCTGTCAAAGAGAAAGAAATCTTTAGCGTGAAAATCCCTGTAAGATGATACTGTAGAAACATAGAGGAAAAAAAGCAGGGAAGTGACAAGTAAAATGCAGAATACGGTCGTAAAAGATGACCACGTCCCGATTTTCAGGTGATCATGTTGAAGTGTATGTTGCACTTACGCCTAATATACAAACCAGTCCCTTGTGTAGAGGATCTCAGGAAGGCAGAAACATGAAGTGCCCCAACACTTCTGCCGATCATTGACACAGATGTGTGCTAAGCAAGTTTCAGGGTTTTTTTTTATTGTTCAAAAAGACCATATTGCCATCTTACCCTTTATGGTACAACAAGGTATGGGAAATTAAGTTTTCAACACTTCAGAAATCTCAACGACCAGCTCTCAAAGAATGGACTGATGAGCTGAGAACTACGGACAATTAACACTTGATGAATTCTTTAACCCTGAGGGATGTGTTGGCAAATCAGGGCAGGAACAAAGAGGTATGTGACATTGATAGATTTTATCCAGGATCAGAGCTAGCATTCACATCGTCAGCTCTGAAGGGTAAGGAAGAGGCTGATGGTAATGAGACAATCAGGGGGAATAAGGACACATCTTTCTAAATAATGCCACCCCACAGGACTGATGGAAACTCCCTGGTCAAGCTAGTTAGCAAGATTCACGGTGACCAGACAAAATTAACCACTGCCTGAAGCTATGGGCAATTGTTAAGGCATTCTGCTTTGCACTTGGGTGACACTCCGGCAAAAGGAAAAAAAAGGGAAAAAAAAGAAAAAAAGCACCACGGCAGATCAATACAGCATTTACCAAATATAGCAAACTAGGACTTACAGTCTCCTTGAGTCATCCTCAGGGAGATTCCAGTGGAATTTTTCCTTGCCCTAATACTGTTCATAAAAAAAAAATCCCACAAACAAAAAAGCAGGAGGGGTTTTGCTCATTTTTAGAAGAGAAGATGGAGGGACACCATTAAATTATGGAGCATTTAGATTAGGCAGGAAACTGGGCTGTTGAAGCCACACAGTGACCTCCAGTACAGCAGTTTCATTTCAAGACAGTAAACCTCTTAATTCTTTGGAGTAAACCAAAAATTTTGTACCAACCCTTAGGCCAGAATAACTACATATTTAATATGTAGTTAAATAGCCTAATTTTGCAACTACATAACCAATGTCTATAAGCAAGCAAAAAGATCCTTAGTTTTTGAGCTTTTGCCCAACCTCCTGTCAGGGCTGTACTAACAAATGCTGCCACTTGCCCCGTGCAGAATGAAGCGATGCTCTGGCCCACAACTGCAGCCTGTGCGGCATGAACACCTCTAATGCTGCTTCATCTGTGTCTCTGCAAACACTGCTCACACTACAGAGCCAGCTGGACACAAGCAGGCGTTTTCTTCCCAGTATCTCTCCTCTCCTAGGACACCACAGCACAGAGTGTATTTTTTTCAGTGGATCCAAAACCTTAAAAATGCTTTTTCCATCTTATGTAAATTTCACCCGCTTCCTAGTCTACTAATCTTATTTAAATACTAGATTAGGAAAATAACTGCAAATCTGTTACCTCCTCAACACACCTGTCAGACTAATCCACAGTCCAATTCCTTAAGAATTTTAAGTCAGGGAAATGTATTATCCAGCACAGCTATGAGCAAGCAACGAATCTGGTAAAAAATACGAAATTCAACTTGCTCCACTAGTTTTCTGTTACTGCTACTTTTCACTATTGACCCGTTTAAGAGCCACTTACTATGAAGACATTTAAGGAGCATTACTGCATGAATTTGAATGTCTAACTGCCCAACTTGCTTGAAATCTGTTTTCAACAAACAATCCTAAACCGACTTGTCACAAAAGTGACCTTTTTCTTTTTAAGCACAAGGAATTCTAGGCGAGCTAGTTAATGTTAATTTTGCCTGAGACAGTTAAAAGACAAAGTATTTCTACTAATGCACCAAAAGGCCATCAAGTGATTTAAATTCACATACTTGAATTAACAGACACACACTCAAAGAAAAACAGAGACATGTATAAGGGGAGGCCAAATTGTTTTATTTAATTTTTTAGTGACCAATTGGATTTTTGGCAGAAAGCTCTGCTCTTTCCTTAATTTTTTTCTTGGTTTTTTTTGGTTTTTTTTTTTAAACTTCTTTAAAGAAATCAGCAGTGCTCAAATTGATGGGTTGGAATTTTAGTCAAATTCCAGTTAATTTTAAAAACAAACAGATGAACAGGAATTCCAGATAGTTTCCAGAGCAGAGGGCAAAACTTCACATTTGTATGAAAATTCCATGTTTATACTTGATTGGGAGACAGAATGTATAACTATTGTCAGTAGTGCACGAACAGAACATTCACATTTGATCTGGAACCTTAATCAGAAAGCTGTACTCTCCTTCCAAAATTTTCATTACCTTGTGCAAAGCAAGTCAAGTCTTCATGTGTCAAGCACACACGTAAAATTGTCCATATTTTATATACAAGACATCTACCAATCAGGCAGTGCAAAATACATCCTTTCATAACAAAACTAAAATGTACCTCTCGAAGTATGAACAAGAATATACACATAATACAAAATGTACACTATTTACACAACCATAAAAAATATAATACAAGGATTTTTTTTTATGTGATTGTTAAGACTTGACAGTCTTTGCAATTTTTGTTGCAACAAGGCATGTTTTTAAGTTTCCTGGATGGAGTTTTCTTTGCCAAATACTCAAGAGATCTTGGAAACTATGCTTGAACTTTTAGGAGAGTTTTCAAATGGACTGCCATCAACTCCCTGTTTTGGTCAGACAGTTCAGCTGTGCCACCCACCCAGTGGCTGGGAGGCTTTGGAAGGACACTGGGAGATGGTGGGTCACTAAACTTTGCCCCAGCGTAATTTTCTTTTTGGCTCACTTCATTTAGGGTGATAGGTTTCTTGGACTTGGCATTTCTGAAGTTCTCTGTGTTTTTAAGTGGCTTTTTCTCCTGCTTCTGAACTATTTCCGGCGACACAGAATCCTGCCAAAAGTTCTCTATCTTTTTCGCCGAGGCGATCTTCGTCACTGGCGTGTTACACTTACTCTTCTGCCTGTTAATCTTTGGTTGTTCACACAGGTGTAAACTGTGAACGGGCTGGCCGTAGGGAACGGCCGCCTTCTCTGTCTTTCCCATCTTGTTTTTTAAGAACTGCGGAGACAAAGAAGAATCACGTCAACCACGACCCCTCTCATCAGCGCTCCCTCACCGCCCTCGACAGTTAGTGAGGCGCCGGGGGCCACCTCGGGCAGGCGGAGGGGTACCGAGAAGCGTTCTCCCCGCTATTCCTCGCTTGTCCCACAGCCCGTGCCACGGCTCGGCTGGCGCGGGCGGCCTGAGGGAGCGGAGCCCCCCCCGGCCGCCATGGGGCGCTGCGCGCCGCGCACGTCCCGCCCTCGGGAGCGCGGGCAGG